>PVKM010010625.1:0-34633 GCA_004027735.1 Carollia perspicillata | reverse complement strand
TTTTGGAATAGTCTGGGAAGGATAGGGGTTAGCTCTTCCTGAAATGTTTTATTAAATTCTCCTGTGAAACCATCTGGTCCAGGGCTTTTGTGTGCTGGGAATTTTTATTACTGCCTCAATTTCACTAGCTGTTATTAGTCTGTTCAAGTTTTCTGTTTCTTCTTCATTTAGCTTTAGAAGATTATAAATTTATAGAAATTTGCCTATTTCACCCAGGTTTTCAAAATGTTTGGCATATAGTTGTTTATAGTAATCTTACAATCCTTTGTATTTCTATGGTATCAATTATAATGTCTCCTCTTTCACTTCTGATTTTATTTATTTGGATCTTCTCACTTTTTTCTTGATGAGTCTGATTAAAGGCTTTTTGATTTTATTTATCTTTTCAAGGAACCAGCTCTTAGATATATTGATCCTTTGAATTGTTCTTTTAGTTTCCATGTCATTTAATCCAAATTTCTCTCTTTCATGTAAAGTATAGAGTCTCCATAAATGTGTAATATATAATATTTCCTTTAGAAGAACTCTGCAGGTTGCAAGGTATCAATATACATAATTTTCACAGTTCTGAAGAAAATGGGTTGTGTCCCTTGGTTGACCAAATCAAACCCATTCCTTTCAATACACAACATTATAAAAGCTGTGATTTCATGCATTATTATGCACAAATAGAATTTAAGAATGCCTTCCATTTTATATATAAAGGTATACACCACAGAAGAATATATTTCCTATATTTCTATAGAAAATATATTTCTATATTTTCTATTTATCATAAAGTTGTTCTCCAATTCCATTTGTGAAAAGAGTCTATACTTTGGGCAAATAGCCATTATCATTAATCACCTACAGCAGCCGGAACATGGCAGGGTGTGAAATGTAGATTGTCTTTTTCTTCCTTTCACGTTCTATTTTGAGAATAGGATTTGTACACTGTAAAGGACTATAACACACTGAGGGCACAGATGCAAACAGGGCAAATGATTAAAGAAATTGTTAGAGAATATGCCATGTAGGAGTGCTTGATTTGAAAGTGTGAGGCCTTGAGATTATATGTTTATTTTTGTTCATATAAAATGCTCCTCTGGTAAATATTTTGGTTTCTCCTTAATCACCAGGAGTTACTATTTAAAAATAGTCAATGTCCCCCACTCCAATAAATTGAATTGCACTTTAAAAAAGATAAAAATTATTACTTATGAAGAATTCAATTCTATTTCCCAACTTTAGAAAAACTGAAAAAAAATACTTAAATATCTCAGATTTTTGGTTTGCTTAAATCTCTTTTCATCAGAATTTATAGATATGTTCTGGTTTTATTCACTTTATCTTCCTCCAGTATTTAAGATAGAATGATGGAAGTAATAGTGTGGTGATGGCCAGAGGGCAGAGGGGCGAGCAATGCCAGGGAGAAAGGGGAACAAGAACATCTGTAATAGTGTTAACAATAAAAATAAAGTTTAAAATAATAAGAAATGGAAATATGTTAAAGTGCATTTATCATCTATTTTAATAAACTAAAATCAATTAAAAATATTCATGGACATGGACAACAGTGTGGTGATTGGGGGAGGAATGTGTGGGGAGGCAGAAGGTATAGGGGGGTTAAATGATGTTGGAAAAAATAAAATAACATTACATTTTTTAAAATATTCCTAAAAAACAATATTCAATATATTCAGTAAATATGTGCACAACATCTACTGTGCATAAGGCATTATGTTAGCCCTTGGAGATGAAGTAGTGAAGAAAACAGAGTCTCCCATTCCTTGTGGCACTTATAGAGTCATGAAATAGAAAAAACAAAAATCAAATGCATTTTGATGTGTCTTACAAAAGATAAATGAAAGGAATTATAGAAATTATTGCAGTTTGAGTAGGCAGGGTAAGAGGAGAGGTAAGAAAAGATTCACCAATAAAGCTGTAATCATAACCTGAAGAATAAGTAGAATGCCCATGGGAAGAGGGATGGTGGGAAATGGGTTCTAGAAAGTCAGCTTAGCCTATGTGGAAGACCCAAGGAAATAAATCACATGGCCTCTTGAGGAACAGAAAGAAGGCAATATGTCTACAGCTTTTGAGGGGATGGGTGGCATTAGGTGAAGCTGGAGAAGTAGGCAGTGACAGATCACGAAAGGCTCTATGAGTCATGTTAACTATTAGGGACCTTATAAGGACAATGGGAAGCCATTCAAGGACTTTAAGAAACAAGGTGACTAAACTAGATTTTGTAGTTTACTATGGCTTCATTATAGGATATAGAGGGAGGCCAGAATTTCACATAGATTCCTATGAATGACAAACCCCTCACTGTACCAATATCAGGTGATAATTTCACAAAGATATATAAGCTTCAATATTATAGATTTTGCATACATAAGTCTTCTGCTCCCTATATAGAGTAACAGTGACTTTGACAAGGCTGTTCAATGAAAATGAGATAAGTGCACAGAATGGAAATATAGTAATGAAACTAAAAAATAAAATGCAGGGTTTGTTTGAAGGGGCATGAAAGAGGACGAAAAGCCAAGGTTAGTCCAGATTTCATACTGAGGGCGTAAGAGCCATTGGATCACCCTGGGCAATCACCTGAAAACAAGAGTTTGGGGAAGTAGGATGTTTACCCTATGATTAATACAAAAGAAAATGAAACATTGCCTGGCCCCTTGCACAAGAAGTTAAAGTTCTGAATCTAAATTCTACAAACAAAATAGAGACTATTTAAGAAATAAATGGTACAATACTGGTTTTATGGATAATCCAAATCCTGAATGAGCTGAGGTGAGCAGAAAAGAAACATTATAGGCCTGGATGTTGTGACTCAGTGGGCTGAGCATCAACCAGCACACCAAAAGGTTGCCAGTTTGATTCCCGGTCAGAGCACATGCATATGCTTTGGGCCATTTCCCCAGCTGTGGGCATGTGAGAGGCAACTGATCGATGTTTCTCTTGCACGTCAATATTTCTCTCCCTCTCTTTCTCCCTCCCATCCCCTTTCTCTAAAAATAAAGAAATAAAATCTTTTAAAAACAAAGAAAAGAACCATTTTGGATGCTATGTCAATTGATCTGTGCCCTGATGAAGTGGCTTCAGAACAGAGTGAAGGAAAGAACAGAGGGCAGTTATGCTTCACTGAGAACAGATTTCCTGTGGGTTTCTAAGAACGAGCAGTCTTGGCAGATTCTGGTCAGGCTCAAAAGTCAGAAATAGAGACTTGGACTTACTATAGTAGATATTATGGAACAATCGTAGCCAGAAATGTGATGACCCTACTGATGGCAGTAAGTGACAGGCTGGAATTGACTGGCTGAAGGTCAGATTGAAGGCAGAGAGTGTGGACAGAATGTCTGTGACAGAACTCCAGGCACAAATCAACAAGGTTTTGGACGACAGAAACAGTGGTGGAATAGACAGGAAGAGTGATTGGTTTTAAAAAATATATTGTGAATTATTTTTAAAAACGAGATAAAATACAGAATTAAGGGAATTAGCATTTGTGCACCAACCACCCAGCTTTACAGTCTTTCTGCTAATTTTTATTTGCTTCTGATCTTTTTTCCAAAGAATTTTCAAGGAACATTTAAGTACCATTCTTTATTTGTTTTTCAAGGGATAACTATGTAAATTGAGTTTGAACAATTCCAAGAGTTCATCTATATTTTCACTGCATATTTAAATATAAGTGCTATAATTTTTATTTTGTTGACTTCAATACTTCATATAAATGGCAGAAAGCAGTACATATTATTCTGAAACTTGTTCTTTTCACTCAATACTGTATATCTGACATTCAGCGACATTAGTAGATAATATTTGTTTTCTACAAACACTGTTGGTTTTATGTTACAACTGTAATATGACATTCATTGGTAGGCATTTAGGATGTTTTTAATTTTGGCTATTTAAAGCAATGCCTCGACATTCTTATTGCACAAGTTCTTACTCACTTTCTCTATGTATACACCAAGCAGAAGAACCTGTAGATTCTTTTATGGTAAGAGCATCTTCACATGTATTAGGTGCTATTAACTTATTCTCCAAAATGGTGGGTTGCTTTCACTAACCACATTACACATGTGTTCATGTGTTTTCATGCCTGTGTCATTGGCTTGCCAATTTAATAGACAGGAAATGCTCTAATTGGCGTTTTAAGTTTTATTTCCATGATTGCAAGGGTATAGACCCATTTTCCCTATTGATCTTTCCTGTTTGGAAAGTGTTCACGAATTTTGTGTATTTTCCTATTGTATCATTTATCTTCTTACTGATTTATAGAATTTGTTATAACTAATATTTTGTTAGTTCTGTATTTTGCAAAACTAGTTCCAACGTTTTTATTTTTAGTAAAATAAAAAGGTACTTTATGGTACCTTTTGTTGAATACGTAAAAAATGGATTAAATGTATATGTATGTTTTAATGTTTGCAGTTTTCTTTTTCTTACTAAGAAATTCTGTCTTATTTAGAAGCCTAAAATTTAGCTGTTCGCATTTAGGACCTTTATCTGCCTGAAAGTCACATTGGTGTGTGGTGTCCGTGGCTTCTCTCTGTGAATGTTCTCCTCCCATTCTTTTCTGGGACCCTCATTTTGGGGTAGCTGGCTGCCGTGGCATGAGGCAGTTGTGTGGGGAGGCCCAGGTAAGTGAGCTTGAAAAACATCCTCTGAGGCCTTGAAAACAGTCATGCGCGGGTGCTTAGAAGCAGAAAAGATTCATCAAAAATGTTGACAAACACACATAGGAGTAGAGATCACTGGCATGAAAATATCTTAAGTAATAGTGACCTTTGGATTTGGACTGGCCAGGAAGAATATGGCTGACAGAATGTTTCAGAAAGATGGGGGAGTGGAATCTAACAGACTCTTTGAAGAAAAGACTGAGGGGAGGTTAAAAATGGGAAAGCAGGTAAGATGCAGAGATGTAACATGAAGAAGTTTCAAAAGAACTTTAACATCGAAAGAAGAATCTTGCTGCAGAGACTAAAAGGGAAGTTATATGATGTGAAATGCAATCAACACTGGGCACCATGAATCAGTGAGTCAATGTTATTTAACTCTGTAAACTACACACTTGCTGCAAATACAGGGGACATACTGGGATATCTGCTTCAGTTCTGAGTTTTGTGATAACTAAAAAAACAACAAGATGTTTTGCTTATTTTTTACTACTTCTTAAACTGAAATCACTTCCACAAGGTTTTGAAGTAGTTTAAGGAAGTTTAAGGTTAATATTATGCTTGTACTTAATAAATATAATTATTCTTAACTTGTTTGCTAGAAAAGAGTTTGTAAAGAATTTAGGACATATAAAAAGTGTATGTGTATGTGTTTATTAAAATCTGTGTTCTTTCTGAACAGAATAATAATAAACCAAATAATTACTTCAAAGAACATAACACAGTGCAATCTAATTAGATGTTTCATTGCTGTTAAAATCAGCTTATCAAAGAATGGTGGTAACAGAGAAAAACAGTGAATTTCTAAATTAGAATCTTGCACAAACCATTTTAAAACAATCAATTATTTTAATTAAAACTTTCAGATCTACTTTAAATTCTAAGTTTTCATAAACAAACGCAATGTTTTGCTTTAGTGTTATTCTTTTTGTTTAACTTAGCATATCCGCTCTTCCTCTCACAGGCTGGGATTCAGTCAGTAGTTGTTGTTTATAACAACACAAGCCCTCATAACATAACTGCTTTCTGATACCGAAAAATAATAATTATTCTTCAAAATAAAAAATAGCATTCTAGTTCATACATTTCCCCATTATTATACATTGTAATTAACTATATCTGGGAGGGTGAGTTTGAGCCTTTTGATTATTTCCATTGCCCAGGAAGATTTTATTGCACAACCTAAACTAAGCGGACTGACACCTGTCATATTAACAGTAATGGTCTTTAGCTTCATAGCAGGATAAATAATATGATATCATGAAAATCACCTGACAACTCCCTTGCAGCAAAAGCAATTGTGTTGACTTTGAAAAATTAGAATTGGATATTTCTAACAAAAAAAAAGCTGAATTTCTGCATGGTCTGGGAATGTCAAATGAACCTCTATCATTAAGATATTAGTAATTTCTTAATATTGCACAAAATCATAACAGTAGTCATATTTTTTCCATTTTTGTAATTTTCATTTTTATTGGATATGTGTAATATGGTGAATTATGTGATAGTCTGCCCTTTTTACTCCAAAATATTTCTCTCCCTGTAATTCATTCACTTTATAATCTTTATTACAGGGCCCAGCATCGTGTTTACAAGTGAGAGTAAAAGAGAAACTATTCCTTTATTTAGATAACTTTTAGTAAGTTATTTTAACAGTATAGATCCATAAGCACAATAATTTTTTTGGCTTCATTTACTGATATATTCCAGAAACATAAAATAATGACTGGCAAGTATTAAATACTCGAGAGAGAATTATGGAATGGAAGACAATTGGGCCAGTCACTGGTACTAAGTTCTTATTCCTCTCAAATTCACAAACATCACTCAAAAGCTACCCTATCAACTGGGTGTAAGTATTATCTCAAAACTACAGTAAAACTCTCAAACCCTAGGTATGAAACACTAACATAACACCATGGCCTATGTATGTCTAACACTATGAAAATGTAGCACATTTATGTTGTGAGGGTGAAATTGTATTTAATCAATTGTCACGTGAGAAAATGGTGCCCTCTTAGAGTCCAAGTTTAGCATAAACTACAGCCCCTTAATATAGCATAATGCTAAGAATTCTTCATTGTTAGCCTCCATCGGGACTCCTTATGTAGGCAGGGGATATTTTAAATTGTGTATATAGAACACTTAGCCAAAGGCAAACACAGAAAGTGTGTTAATGTTCTATGAAATTTGACCTAGATTGTTAGTGCTTAGATATGTAAAATGAAGACACTACTGACATATAAGGAGTTTCATAACCTATAAAAATCTTCACTTACCTTTTTAGACATAATGCAGTTTTAGCACCTGTAACTTACATATCTAAGCTAAGTGAAAATTCACATTTCTAAATTAAATGTAGGAATTTTGGATTACAGAAGGGACTCATGTATACTTAGTGTTTACCATGAGTATAACTAAGACACCTATCTATATATGTGTGTGTGTGTAAATATATATGTGTGTGTGGGTGTATATACACCCACACACACACATATAAAATATATCTAGAAAGACCGACAGACAGAGAGAGGGCACACTAGCGTAGGTTTTCCAAAGGTCTAGACGGTTTCCCTTCAGTCGCTTTAACTAACCTAATGGAGGAGTGAGCACTCAGACGAAGCGAAAATCATACTTCTTGCTTTTCAAACAGTGAGCTGACTGGTGACATTAACTATAGAATTATGTGCATTTCAGAATTTTTATTTACTCAATCAAAGGGCCAAGCATTTTATAAAGGCCAAAGAAAGCAGGACCTTGAAAACAGAGCCTGAAGAAATCAAAATTTTAATGAAACTTTAGAGAAGCCATCAATTTGACTACAGACAAAAATGAAATTAAATGACAACAAATTCAGAAGATTGAGAAAAGAGAATGATTAGAAATGGGAAAAAGAGCAAAACTCCATGAGCTTAATCAAATCCGTGAGTCCCAGATGTGAGTAATTAACACACTAATCAGCACGGAACGACACAGCATGGAAATGTGTTCCGACTGCCAACAGAGAGGGTCTAGCTAGCGTCTCTTCTCTCAGAGCACAGACTTCAGTTCATCTGATGCTACTACCTCTTTCAGAGTCAAAAGAAGGTGGTTCTTGGAAGCTTAGTCCTTCCATTGACTACCTGCAAACAGTGGGCACAGACCTGCAGCAGAATCTGCTTATACTTTCTGGGACTTGTATTTAGTCACAGACAATTACATGTTACCCTTTTAACATCTGATGTTTAGACTCACTTTTCATTATACCTAAAAATGAGAATTTTCATTATGATGAGACTGAATAAATGTATATGAATTGTGAAATTAGTTCATGTTATTAGTAAATATCCTTCATAAAGATAATTTAAGATATTAGTGAGTTGCCTTTAGTGCAACTCTGACAGAGGGGTATGGCCAGATCAATGGGGAGAAGGGAGGAGATCCCAGAGCTGGACCTGAAAGGCTGCCTTCCCCAAGAAAGGGAGGGGTCTGGAGGAAGGAGGTTGCCCAGGCAGCAGTAAACAAACCAGTCAGGCCACCAAGCATGCATTGCCCCAGCACCTGAGCAACAGCAGTGCAGCGAGACACAGCAGGAGAAAGGACAGAGAGGCAGTGAAGCATAAGATCCTGTGGGCTCCCAGAGGGACCCCTCTCACCCTTAAGAGGGGTCATGAAGTGCCAGAGGTGGCAGAATTAAAAATAGCAACCACTGACAGACTTTCCACATCGTCAGGCAACAGTACACAAAACCAGTGCACCTCCAGTGGGGATGCTTGCCCTGGGTCGAGATGCTTGTGCCCCTGCACACCACATGGATGAAAACCCCCACCCCTTCCAGATAATGGTGGCCTAGGAGGGACAGAGGTGCTGCAACAGGCATGATGGACGCTGGCCTGGATGAACGGTGCATGTACCAGTGTAGTAAAATGTTTGGACAGAGGTAAAAGAACCTCCTACTGGTTTCTGGTGCACAGGAGATTTGGGGCTGGGACTTCAAAAACAGAGTGAGCTGGAAGTCCAGTCTCTTTTCCCTTCCGTTCCAAGCCCCTTTAGGGGTCAGTGGTGAGAGTGTTCCCAGGCCCATGTGCCCAGGAAAACATGTGGCCAGGTGCCAGGGCCCACATCCCTCTCGCCAGCTCACCTTGCGGTACAGCCCTGTTCAACCAAGCAAACAGACACACCCATGACCCAATGGCCTGTGGGAATGAACATAAGTGCTGGGCAGGCATGCAGTGGCTAGAGGAAAGGGGAGCATGAAAGGAAGGACACAGGAGTACATAAACTCCAAAGGTGTGCACAGACACTGAAAGATGCCTGGAGCTGGACCGTAACTAGGAACCTGCCTAGCCACCTGGGTAATCATGCTACAGCTACCTGCATGTAGCAAATGATGGTATATTTTTAAGTGGGAAAAGGATTCCAGGTACATCCTTGACCTGAGTTGGCTAGGGGTGATGGGGTTATTTACCTTTAGGCATTTTAAAGAAAATAAGCTTTGAGGCAGAAGCCCATCGTTCTTCAAAATTGTATAGCCTGTAAATAAACAACCCCTTTTCTTTTACAGCAAACCTCTGCCTCTGGAGTTCATTGGTGGCGAGCAGCAGAACCCCACATGGCTGCACAGTGACACAACTATGAAAGAGACACCATAGCCTTGGCAAACTTGCTTAATAGCAATTATTATTAGTTATTAGCCTCATCACTTTTGCAGAAAAAAGGCAAATTATTATGTAGCAGGGTCAAGGGAATAGAGACCCATTTTCCTGAGGTTCAACCATAAGATCCTATGGTACAACAATATCATTCATACGAATATATTGAGGAAATAATCATTGAAACAAATCAGTGTATGTGATAACCATTCCAATCCTGTTTATAATATAAAAAATGAAACAAAATAGAGTTCTAATAAACAAAATAAATATGACAAAATCAGTTATTGCACATCCACATTTTGAATGCAGCCACTAAAATGAGATTTTCAAAAATAGCTAATGAATGGGAAGATACACATAGGAGTAAGTGAAAAATTCATGATATAGAATGCAACTTAGCATATGACATTAATTTTGTGAAAATGTGAATGTGTAATAAAATGTAACGTATATGTAATGAAAACCTTAATCTTTTCTGAGAGGGTGATGCTCCTTTTTTCTGGGAAATCTGCTTGAGTGAGCTCTTTCATTTATGAATGTAAAACAAGTCCCCACTCATTACCTTGGAGAAATATGTGAAGACAATATTTACCTGACTGTGAATGGCAATATTTAGGTTGAGAATGCAATGTAAATTATGCACATTTTCTAGCAATTTTGACTGCAAATGCTTTGCTGCTTCTTTGGTAAAGTGTTCTTTGCCATTTAAAGATTTAGAATATTCAATGCCTAGATATTCTATTTATTCTTCTGAAGATAAATATCTGTGCACATATTTTTGTTAAGATAATTGCTCACAGAAAATCTAGAACTGAGATTTTGAAAACCAGAGAAAGGGCACAAAGAGATTCAGGAATGATCATGTCAACTAGGAGAAAAGTCAAACTCAAAGAGTCACACCAGCATGCTTGGTTCTATAAATATTCAGTTTTTATCTAAGACTAGATATCTCAATACATATTGCTATTCATGGAATGTTTTAATTGTTCTGTCTGGTCAGAGAATGGGGGCTCAACTATGTCTACAGGAGTTCTTCCTAAAGAGGCTTTTGATTTACACTGTATAATATCCTAAGATATGGCAATACGAGTGTAGGAAATAGAGTTCTGAAGATAAACCTTAGGCAGTGAGAAAAGTATTTCTTTTGCTTTTTAAGAGATTTTTCCTGACTTTGGACAGATGTGCATGGGTGCAATCCACTAAAAGAAGGAGCATTGCACTTTGGCATAGAATGGCAAACAGTTGCTAAGCAGAGTACCATCTGACCTGGGTTTCCTTGGTGTTAAGTTTGTAGACCCCAAGAGCAGCCTAATCTAATAAAACTTTATTAGAAATTATTTTCCATGTTTTGCTTCCTGGCATGTATTCCTGAACCTAATAGCATTTCATTATGTGTCAAATCTGTACAGTGCCATAGAGAATTAATAATAGGCTCTGCCCCGCCCTTGCACTGGAGAAGCAAAGAATGAGTATTATCACCTCTTTCAAGGCCATCGATGACAGAGGAGGGCCAGACTTGAGGATGGGATTTTTAGGGAGTGTCCAGAGTTCCACTCTAACATAGCACCAAAAATACCACATAAAATGTAATGAGTCAGAGAAAATGTAGTTACTTTCTAAGTAAAGCATACTTACTGCCAGTGCTCAAAATGATTATTTGACAAGTCCCTAGTGTTGAACTGAAAACCCACAAGAAACACACTTGTTTAAAAACGGAATGCTAAAGATGAGCTCCAATTAATTTCCGAACTTTGAAGTGCAGAGGAAGGCGTGCAATTCTGGAGCCAGAGCTCCATATACAATCACACACAATCAGCACCCCCACCCCCTGCAGCGATCAGCCTCTTCTCTACATAATAAAGGATATTTAGAAATGATCGTTTGTCACCAAAGCACAAGACTTCCCACAATGCGTCCAACCTCAGGACATTCCCCTGGCAGCCAGTCACATGCTGAGTCTGGTTCTGGAGATCCTGGTGGGCTCTAAGGAGGGCTGGGCCCACCGCAGAGCCCACCCCCAGAGGCCAAAGGCTGCACTCACAGGGCTGCGGTGGGATGAAGAGGAGGCCGCAGCTGAGGAAGTGTAATGGGCATACTCCTGAGCACAGGACAGACTTTGGGAAACAGCGGTGGAGTCCTTGAAGAAAGACTAAAATCGGGCCTAAACCACTGTAATTCCTGGTATGGAAAGTTTCTGTCTTTCTTCCCAGATCAACTCCCGGAGGCAGAGATTTTTGGTTTCCAGTCACTGTTAGGCCCCTAGTGACTAAAACCATGTTTCTTTTAAATACGAGGTGTTGATTATTATTTAAGAATATGTGAAAATGACCTCATTTTGCACTCATGTGCAAAAAGAAGCTAAGACCTTAGGGCTTAACTTATCAATGAATACAGGTTGGGGCAAAAGTAGGCTTGCAGTTGTGAGTACATAAAACACAGGAGTGCATTCTTATATCATTATTTATTAACTATTGTATGATTTTTCATACGAACAACAGTAATCACTTTCCAAGAACACTTTCCAAATAGAGTACTTACTGTCAGTGCTTGAAAGGAACATTGACAAATCACTGGTGTTGACTTTAAACCCCACTTTTGCCTGACTTTTGTACACATGCTACTTACTTATGCGTATTTGCACCACACATATCTCTGAAAGATACTTCAAGGAAATTCTCTAAAATATCGATGGTGTTTATACCTGGTTCAAGTAGTTACAAGTCATTATTTTTTCCTTTTTCATATTTTTCTATGTAAATTTCCTTCCTAATTAGAATTAACCAAACAATATACTGCCTAAAGAAATCCAATTCAAAATCCATAAAAATATGTCCTAATGATATGAATTAAATAAAAATATTGAATATATAGCAGGTTATAATGATAAATGTCTTATGTTTAAAATCGTCCAATATATCAAACGCTGTTCCATGTTTCATAAACACAGGCCTCTTACACGTATGACTACCAAGTTCCACATCCAAAAGCAGCATCGTAAAAGGCAGGGATTTGACCGTGGTTCAGCACACTTGGTCCTGCCCTACCTCAAGGCCACTGCTGATGCACAAACACCTTTGTGTATGTTAGCAACATTTTCTCCCATCCGGATAAGAGTTTTTGTAAAGGCCCCTTTCCTCCAGCAGAGATAGCTGTAAACCAAGATGAACGGTTGGTTCGGCTAGGGCAAAATGAATTGGATTTCATCTACATTAACCCTTTGGACTAGGCTGGGCCTTACAACAGAGGCCTCTCAACTGCAGGCTACAGTTCTGCCATTACTCAGGCCACATAAAATGAAAATCTGCATTAAAACCAGGAGTGACAATTTATTTTAAAATTATGATAGAATCACTTGCAAAGATTCTTGCCATTTTGTCTTTCTCCTATTTTTCAGAGATGACAGATAGTGTGAATGGTTTTCTGTTGCTCATCATATGTTGATATTTCATTGAGCAGTATAATTTATATAATGTGAGAGATACATGTTAGAGATATTCTATATATTGTAGTTATTTTACTAACCTGGATCTAGAAAATTCTCAGCTCTTTCCAGATATCCTTTGCAGGTTCTTTCTCTACCCGCCAACCTCAAATCTTTCAGGATTCAGTCCAAATCTCTTTTATCTCTCAACATTTTCCCTTGGATAACCTATCCATTCCCAGGACTATATGCACCATCACTATCCAATAATCCAGAAATTTATAACTCAGAGTCTGGTATGAATTCTAAACCTCTTATGTGTGTGCCTTTGAACATCAAAACCAGCATGTACAGAAGTGAATACTGACCTCTGTCTTTCAAAACCATACTTGCCCCAATCTCCATGTTCAATCAAAGTTGAAATATGTGTAGCATTCTTAATTCTTTTCCTTCATTACTCTACATCCTTTAGGGTCTGAACAGCAGAGTAGAGAATACTTATGTGTTTATAGCAAAGGGCATCTAATGCAATGAATTGGTTACACACATGATAGAAGAACTGAAAAGCTAAACACAAATTGATAATGCAAAATTAGCAGCAGAGCCAAGGGAGGATATGGACCCCAGTAGGGGACTAGAGGCTAGGGACATCTGGCAGAAAATGAAACCAAAGCTAGCCAATCTGGTGTGAGATGACACCACAGGTAAAATGGTGTACCTGCATAAATGATCTTCCTTCTGATCTCCAACTGGTGTCTTATATCGGTAGCATCTACACACAGCAAGGAAACAGTCTGAAATGCAGAACAGAGAAGGGGAAGGATGAACAATGGATCTGAGGGCACGACCAACAATACAGATGTTTCTAAAGTTTGTCCACCACCTTCACCCAAGTCATCACTATTACTCCTGCAGGCTTATTACATGTCCCTATCCGATTGATGCTCCAGACAGTATCCAGAGTAATTCTTTTTCAAGTATAAACTGGACTTGTTTCAAGTGTAATTGTCTGCCTTCCCTCTTTCCCAATGTGCTTAAAGTGGCATCCACTTGCCCTCAAGTTACAAACCCTTAACCAAGGACTACAAGACTACTTAATTTAGGCCCTGTTAATCTTTCCAAACACATCTCCAGCCACTGCCCACTTCACCCAATCCATTCCAGAGATGCTAGCCTCCTTTTTAGCTCCTGGAACATACCAAACTTTTTTCACCCCTAAAGCCTTAGCGGTCTTGCCACTATTCAATTATCAAATGAATGCCTTCTTCTCATCTTCCAAAGCTGATGCAATGCCAGTTCCTTCGATGGCCTGCCTAGATAATAACATTCAAGTAGCACCTGTCCTGCCACCCTGTCACCTTCCTGGCTTCTTTCTCAGTTTATACTTCTGTATTTCTTTATTTGTTCGTATCTGCCGCCATTAACTATAGGCCTCATGAATCCATACTATTTGAACTTCTAATATATACTCAGAATGTAGCAGAGTATTGATACATTCCAAACGATTATAAAATAAAATGAAAACATGGATCCAGAGAGGAATTAAAGATGAATTGGAAACTATGTTAATTAAGACAAAGTATAAACATGAAATAAAAGAAAAATCAGATTTCTAGTATTTTTGTGTTTCTAAATAATTATTATATAACATGGCAATTTATGAATATACTGAGAATATTAATTAATATTATAAACACTTCAGAAGAAAAAGTTTCCAGGCTGTATTACAGAAACCCAATAATCATGTATACTTTTAGGGGTGTGATGAGTTACAGTATTTTTTTTTTTGTTGTTATTTCCGACATAGCAGTGTTTCTGAAGTTTCTGATTCAGTAGGCCTGGATGGATTTGAGATTCTAATTTTAACAATTTTCCAGGTGATTCCCAAGCTACTGGTCCAGGGACCACACTTTGAGTAGCAAGTGAGCCATCAAGTTGATGAATTGGATTTACACCGATGTTTTCCAATGTCCACACCTTTTAGCTTCTCTGCCTTCTGAGCTGAACATAGAGAGAAACCACGAAATCAATAAGATGCAATGTTCAATTAGTCTAATCAATTTCTAGGTCACATTTTCTTCCTCTGGAATTACAGTCTCAACCTCTATGTACTTTATAACATCATTTTCTAACAGATTTAGTAGTTCGGATTTTCATCATTAAAGCATTAACTAAGCCATGTTCAAGGATTAACAATTAATGTACAAATCAATACTGGTACCCTTCACTTGCATAGTGCTTTACAGCTTATGTGGAACTTGCAGGTACGTTATTGCAGCTAATCCTCACGGCAATCCAAGATGTTGCCAAGACAAAAATCATTAACTTGACACCATAGAAAAGGGAAGTTGATGTAGATACACATTAACTGTGATAATAATCAGTAATATGTTGATCGCTTTAAGTTTATAAATCACAGTTTAATATGCATCAACTGATTTGATTTGCATAATGATCCTCCAAAGCAGGTAAGTATCAGCACTTGGTGATTGGTGGTCCTATGCAGCTGTAGTGTCCCTCCCTAAACACTTTTTCACATCAGTTTTGTTGTATCTGTCTCCTTAGCTACATTTAAAATAGACAGGCCATGGGAATCAGAACATCTGGATTTGAATCCTTGCCCTATCATTCACTCCCTGGGATCAGACTTTGTGCAAGGGATATAACTACTCTAAGACCCTGTGATCATATCTGCAAATTGCCAGAAATAATACCTTCTATAAGAGCGAACCATACTTCTCTTTCCCCAGGATCCCAAGAACGTGATATATACTCTACTCCCCAGGAAGGAGCAGTTTTGAAACAACACCTCAGAAGTATTGGTGTCTACATCCCTTATGTCATACATACCTCCCTGCAGGAGCTAGAGAGTGATTTATCCGAAGACAGGGAAAGAGCCTGACACATTGCTCACCTTCTACTATCGGGAAGGTTCAGTTATTCCCATCTATTGTCAATAATATCTTGTGTGCAGAACTATAGCATTTCCCCCTGATTTATGCATTAACATTCCTGATCAGGTCTGAGGGTTTTCTTTTAGAAGTAAGTCTGGAGGCCCAAATCAGTCAAAACGTTGAACGTGGAGTTTCTCTGAGTTCAAAGTTATAGGAGTTACCAAGATTCTCTCAAGCTGCTGTCAAGGTGTCTTTTATGGATATTTCATCTACCTGACAGTGGTAACATGGTCTAAATTCAGAATTAAAAGCACTATACCAGAGGCCCGTTTACAGCTGCATTATCCAATACTGTGTTCAAACTGAAAAGTGGATGTTTTAACCCCTCTCAAACGCAAATGTCTACTTCTCAATCGTTTTAGTGCTTAGCACAGGGGTAGGGTATAATTTTCATTTTTCAATACAAACCAACTACTACTTGAAGGGCTTGTATGAGAGCTGAAGACATACAGTTAATCCTTGAAGAATGTGGGAGTTAGAAGTGCAGAGCCCTGCACAGTCAACAATCCACATATAACTTTGGCTCCCCAACTAGTAACAGCTTACTGTTGACCAGAAGCCTTACAGATAACAGAAACAGTCAACTAACATACATTTTATATGTTTTCTGCCTCATTTCCCATATCCTTACAACCATAAACTAGCAAAAAGAAAGTGTTATTAAGAGAAAATAAGGAAGAGTAAAAACAGTTATAGTTCACTATATATTTATTTTTTAAAAACATCCTCAAATAAGTGGACTTACACAGTTCAAACCCACGTGGTTCAAGGATCAACTGTATTGCACTGCATTATATGTAACACCCAATGAATGGAGACCATATGAAAGGTGCTACATCATTTACAAAGATGGGAATACCAATTCTTACTTTTAGTTTAACACATCAACAGAACAAATTCTTGAATATCATCTTTAGCTCTGTTGAAGAGTTTACGATTGAGAAGCTTAAACAAAGAATTTTCCCAAGGCCATATATTTAATTAGCACCAAGGATAAGACTTAAAGCAGGGAATTTTTTAATTTATATGTGTGCTTTTTCCATTTCTGCTCATTGCCTTTTAATCTCAATAATCCCACATTTTATATTGATATGAAAAATAAATAAAGTATAATACCCAAAACTATAAAGTATATGCTCCCCAGTTATATATTTTGAAATATTATTATTCATTAAATATCTTTGTAGGCATGATAAATTTTTACGTTATGTATTTGTGTTAAATTCTCTTAACTTACAAATTACCCACAATCAAACTTTACTATGTAATGTAACAATTGTTCTGTGATATATATAATATATATGTACTTTTAGATTTCATCTTGAGCCAGAGATTAAATAAAAGAAAAAGTAGCAATAAGAATTATAACATAAACTTATAAGATATCCCCTGATGCTAGGACCATTTGCTCTCCAGAAAAGCAAACAGTGGGATGACCTTGGGCCATTGGCACTAATGAATGTCCCTGGAGAACTGATCAAATACCCACCAGAACCAGATAAGTTCAGGGTCACATTAAGGCCAGAAAGGTTTTGCTCAATCAGAAATATCATTGATATTACACAGCTAAAAAAATCCTGTTGTTGAATAAGAAATCTAATCACTTAAAAGAGAAAGAAGATCAAATATCTTGTCTCACTTCAGTCTAGATCAAGAACAAAGGGACTCTGAAAATGAACCTAGAAGATTCATTCAAAAAGTAACTTGGAATAAAACTATACAGGAACATGCAAGGTATGTACATCAAGTTTACCTGTTACCTTTCATTTATCCATGAATGTTTGCATGGAAAGGTATAATGACTCTCTTAATATTAGCCCAAAATGTAGATTTTCAACATCTTGCCAAATTGAGTACAGTCTTAATAAGCACTCAGAATGTAAAGGATATACTAAATGCCTGATGGATCCATCTGAGGTGAGTCCTGGAAATGAAAAAAAAGGAAAGGACCGAAAATCTCATGTAGTATTATGATTATTTTCTAAAGAAGTTTACCAAACTGCCCCATTTTTACCAGTAGATAGTTGGTTGGAGCCAGGGAGTCTCTACCCATTGGCCAAGACAGCTGCCGGGAGAGGCTCTTACACTGAGTGTGAGAAAGCCCTAGTAGCCCACCTGCCCCTCCAGTACCAGATCACGTAGTGGGACTAGGGGAAGGCAGGTACATGGGCCATTGAAGTCAAAATGGTGCAGGGGGAGGTGCTAGACCAAAGAGGCCTGTCAGTCTAGCCAAGGGAAAGAAGGGTTTGGTTCGGAGGTGAACCTGCCTGAAGTGCATGAATGTTTAGAAAATTGATTGGTCATTTTGAGAAAGTACCTGGTTAGTTCCATGTCCAAAGCTAATGTAAACCCAAGGGAACAAAGAACGCTCTCTTGCTTGTGGCTGTCTGGCTCATGACCTGCACTTGGACAGTGGACTTGCCTGTTCTCTCTATGGGCCATGTGGTCTTAGCTGCCATGTGTCCAATGGCCTCCAGGAGGGAATCTCTTTCTCTGTCTTTCTCTCTTGCCCACCTGGTAAAGTATTCACTGGTGTGTTTGTGCACTCTTTCCCGGGAGCATGCAACCTTGCGACCTAGGAGCCACATGGCTCATAACCTCCAGGAAGAAGCCTGAAATGAAAAGCAAGTGGGAATAAGCTGAGCTAAGTGGATGACCACTTAGCATCCACCTTCAGGCTTCAAAGGATAGTCCTTTAAAATGAAGCAGGAGCATTGGACACCAGCGTTTGTTTTGGGCTTGCTGAAGATGGTTGAACTTTGTTTGGGTTTTGTGGAGGAGATGAGCTTTAAGTAAGGCAGCTGCCATTCTCCCCGATGGTGCAGCACCTGAATAAAATCTCTTTCCTTTTTCACCACCAACCGCCTCGTGAGGTTAGGTTTGTGGTGGCAGGCAAACAAATCTCATTTTTATTTGGTAACACCATGATTAGATTAATAAAGTATCCCACTTACTTCCTTCTTTTAATCAACTTAGTTCGCTTTAGCAAATGCACGCTAAGTGTTTATAGGATAAGAAAAATGAGCAAGGCACTATTCTGATTCTTGAGGACACTCATGTGTTAATATGAAAGTTAGACCCTGTAACAATTTACTACAACCTAAAAAATAATAACAATAGCATAATGTAGTTGAATATATAAAGTATATGTAATCAACCCGGACGAGGCATGAAGAAGGGGTCATGGCAAGAAAAGAAAGTAAAAAAGATTAACATGAACACAAGCAGACACAATTCTCAAATACTGAGCTTTTTCTGGATTGCCCATTGAATCATACAGTCCTTATTCTCAAAATTCAAATCACAAAATCCAGTGCTGTGGCCTAAATCTGGGTGTGGGTCGGAGTGTTTCCTGAAATGCCTAACAGACAATGTGTCAAGAGTTGGAAGGTACCAATAATAGCTATTGCTGAAAATGGCATCTCTGATAGGTCATTTATAATTCAAAGGCTTATAATTGTAGACCGCTGATTAACAAAAAATAATTAAATGAATATTCACAATAATTTACAGAAAAGGTAGCGTATAAGAAACTGAAAGAAGAGAAATCTGTCAATCATGTGGGATGACCTAGGAAATAGAGCAGAAAAACATCAATGTCAGGAAAGGCATAAAACAAGGTAACATGCTAGCTTCTGTGCAAGCATTTTCATTAAAACATGCCAGGTCTGGCAAATAGTGAGGAAATTGTTATTTTTAGGGTTCAGAGAGGATATTCTCAGGTCCTAGAAAATGGTGTGAATTCAGTGGGCTTCATGAGAAAAATCTATTACATTATACAGAAAGCAAATGACAGGTGAGTCAGAGTAAAACTTTTCATATTCAAAAAAGAAAGAAAGTAATGAAGAGGAAAATAAGGAAGAAACCCTATCTCCCATGACTTAATTGTATTTATTTAATGGAATATAATGCAGACATGAGGAATACTAGAAATTCCTCATATCTTTATTTTCAAGATAAAAATCATAATATATCACTTAAGAAATGAATGTAGGAAATGCTATTTTCAAATCTTACAACTTCAGAAAAATGGTCTCTAATATGATGTTGAATATGAGAAAAATGTTTTAAAATAAGAAAATATTATTTCAAGGTGGTAGTGACTGAATTTTCACATTTATGATATATAAAATACATCACACTATTTCAGTTAAGATGAGCAGGTGCTATTATTTTACAAAAGAGAAATAGAAGAAATTTAAATTTATTGAGTGTCTTCTTTCTGATAAAATTCCCATGAAAACAAGTTGCAAAGTGCTACAGAGTAAATTTGGAAAAAAGTATTTGAAGACATCAAAAACCTACTAAGGCAGCCTGGACTTGAGGGTTCCTGAGAAAAGGGAAGGACATTGAGATGAGTCTAGTGTTTGGTGGTGTGTTTTACTCCATATTGTTTGTTTATCTGTAGGTAAAATAAGACCAAAAAGCTAAAAAGTGGAGCAGAGATAGTCATTGAAAGCCTGAAAACCTGAACTAAGTTTTCTGCAGTCTTGAAGGGAGACAAATATTGAGTTTGGAATTTACAAAGCAGCCCGGATTAGAGGCCAACACTCCTGGCAGAAGGAAAGTGCAATAAGGTAAGCCTTACATTTTGCAGCCTTTTTGCCCTTGAGGTATTTGACAATTTATAAACAGCGCATAATAAGATACTAAAAACTGGGCAGTTATAGCTAAGAACCTGGGAAGACAGGAATGGTTTTCCATGATCTCACAGAGCACAAGACACAAGAAAATGAAGTCCAAGCCCCACAAAAGAAGAAAATCCTTGAAATACATCCTAGACTTTGAGTTAGAATCCAGAAAGGAAGAGAGCACCAATCAGGACTTTGCATTGTTTCTACAATTATCATACACAGTGTCTGGCACTCAGTAAGAGTACTAGGCAGGCCAAAAGACAGGAAGACCAAACTCAAGAGAGAAACAGAACTGGTAATGTAGATATTGGAATTATCAGAGCTAGACTTTAACATAACTGTGATTAATAGTTCCACTAAAATAAAAAGAATTTCACCAGAGAATAGGAATCTATAGATGATTCCAAACACAGCCATGGCCAATGTAGCTCAGTTGGTTGGAGCATTGTGTTGTGCACCAAAAGGTTGTAGGTAGGGCACATACCTAGGTCATGGGTTTGATCCCTAGTTGGGGCACATATGGGAGGTGACCAATAGATGTTTTTTCTCTCTCATGGATGTTTCTCTCTCTCCCTCTCCCTCTCTCTCTCTCTCAAATTAATAAACATATTTCAAAAATTAAAAAAGATACCAAATAAAAATTTGATAGCTGAAATATACAAACATGTATAACAGAAATTAAGAATTCAGAAGATAAATCAAACAGCAGAAATGATGACTGCACCAACTCCAGAGTACGTATTCTTTTCAAGAGACTTAGGACATTAAAAAAAGACCACATATTGGGCCTTAAAATAGATTAAAATAGAATATACTCTCTGACACTTGTGAAACTAAGATAAAAATAAATAGTAAAAATACAAAGGGAAAATCTCTAATTCTTTGGAAAGTAGATAATAAACTTCTAAATAATCATAGATCGAACAAGAAATTACAATGATAGTAATATTGTTTTGAATGGAATAATTAATATACATATATTGAAACCTGTGAGATTGAACTAAAAGAATGCTTAGTGAGAAGTGGACTGCCCTAAATAAGCATATTAGAAATAGGTTTTGTCCATTGAGTATGATGTTGGCTATAGATCTCTCATATATGGCCTTTATTATGTTGAGGAATGCTCCCTCTATTCCCACTTTGCTGAGTGTTTTTATCATAAATGGGTGCTGTACCTTGTCAAATGCTTTTTCCCTATCTATTGATATGATCATGTGATTTTTGTCTTTGCTTTTGTTTATGTGATGCATTACATTTACTGATTTGCAAATGTTGAACCATCCTTGCATCCCTGGGATGAATCCCACTTGGTCATGGTGTATGATCTTCTTAATGTATTTCTGGATGCAGTTTGCCAATATTTTATTAAGGATTTTAGTGTTTATGTTCATCAGCAATATTGGTACATATACACAATGAAATTCTATGTGGCAGAAAGAAAGAAGGAGCTCCTACCCTATGCAACAGCATGGATGGAACTGGAAAGCATTATGCTAAGTGAAATAAGCCAGGCAGTAAAAGACAAATACCATATGATCTCACCTTTCACAGGAACCTAAGCAACAAAACAAACAAGCAAGCAAAATATAACCAAAGACATTGATATAGAAAACAGGATGACAGTCACCAGAGGGGAGAGGGGAGGGAATTTCAGGGGGAAAAAGGGAAGGGATTATAGGAACAAGTATAAAGGACACATGGACAAAAACTAAGGGGGGTGGAAATGGGAGGGAGGTGGGGAACACAGGGGGGGTGGACTGGGACAGGAGTAAAAGACAGAAAACTGTACTTGAATAACAATAAAAAATAAATTAATTTTAAAAAGTATATTAGAAATAAAAGCCTTAGAATCAATAACCTTATTAACCCAAAAAAGTTTGAAAGAAGGGAAAACTGGAAAAAAGTTTGAAAACTTTGAAAAAAGGTAAAATTAAGCTCAAAGAAAGTTTTAAAAAGAAGATGATAAATTGCATAAATTGATAAATTAAGTATGCTCTAAAAAACAAATTTACCCAATCAATCAAGAAGCATAAAATTCAAATACTCTTATAACAGCTATGGAAATGCAATCCATAACTAGGATTCATTTAAAAAAAAACTCTACATCAAGACAATATGAAGCTTACACAAATTCTTCCAGGGGTAGAAAAAGAAGTATTTCACAATTTACTTAATGAAGTCAATATAACACTTATCCTCAAAACCAAACAAGAATATACAAGATACAAAAACTATAGTCTAATCTCTTTCATTAACATATAGGTATAACATTCCTAAAAAAATTCAGCAAATAAAATCCACTGATATTTATTTTCTATTTTAAAAAAATTTTAGCATATTTTAATATATTTTATTTATTTATTTTTAGAGAGGGGAAGGGAGGGAGAAAGAAAGGGAGAGAAACAGCAATGTGTGGATGCCTCTCAAGTGCCCCCCACTGGGGACCTGGCCTGCAACCCAGGCATGTGCCCTGACTGGGAATCAAACCAGTGACCCTGTGGTTTTCAGGCCAGCATTCAATCCACTGAGCCCCACCAGCCAGTGCAAAATCCACTAATATTTAAAAATGAGAATATGTCACAACATATTTCATAAATTCAAAGTCAGCATAAAATCAATCAATGAATATCATAACACTGACTTAATAACAAAGTAAGGTCATACAATCATCTCTGTATAGAAAGCTGTTAGAATTAATGAGTCAATTTGCTCAATAGTTGCATATAAATTTAATATAAAATAGTAACATCAATTTTATTTATATACACCAGAAAATAATAAAGTTTGATAAACGATACAATGTATAGTAGCATCAGGAAATATCAAATACTCAATAATAACCCCAACAAATTATATAAATTATATATATATAACTATAAATCATTATTGAGAAAAATAAAGACCTAATAAATGGTAGACTATATAATGTGAACTTTCCCCAAATGGATCAATTATTCATGTAATTACACAAGTATTTTGGTGAAAATTGGCATGCTGAATCTAAAATTTATATGAAAGTAGAGCGAGCAAAAATAACCAACCTAATATTAAAAATAAGAGTTGGAAGACTTATACAACCAGCTATCTTGATTAACTAACTAATCATAACTAATAGTTATTCAGACAAAATGGTAATTATAGACATTTATGCCAATGGAAGAATATAGAATTCAGAAGCAAATTCACATGTGTATAGACACTTCGTATATTACAGAAGTGACCTTGCAGTACAGGGTAGATAGAATGCTCTTTTTAACTAACAGTGCTAGGTCAATTGGATAGACATGTAGGGAAAAAAAATAATCATGGCTTTATCTCCTATAGTGTATGATTTAGCAGCCATGCTCCCCCATTATTCCAGATTTCAATTTTATTTGAGTATTTTAATCTAGTTCCTTCTAAGTGTATTGGAAAACTATCCAAGACAACGCAAGACAAGGTCTGAATCACTGGGGTAAAGCACACCCCTGAGACATACACTCAACAGCACACAACCTCAATGGGCAAAAACTTGCATAAGCTTCAAGGACATGATGACCAGTGTATCTGGAGTTAGTATAAATAACAGAAAGGTAGTTTTATGTCCCAAAATTAGCATTAATGCTTCAATAGAAGGTAATATTTAAGGATCAAACTAGGTAAACTGTATGAAAAATTCTTAATCATTGCAAGCATGACCATGCCATCTGTGACACATGTAGAGCCTTTATTTACATGGATTTTATCATCTGCTTCCCACTCCACCCCTCATTCAAACCTCTAGAACTTTTAGAAAAGCAAGGAAAATACATGTCCATAAGTAATGCTATAATCGAGAAATTCTGATGGGAATGTTGGCAATTATAATTTTGTGAAAGGCTGAACACATTAGCTGATACAATTCTGGGTTATTGATAGTTTAATATACTGCTTTGCTCAGGGTTTGTTTTGTTTTTTGTTTTTTTTTTTTAATTAGAATCAGGGAAAATTGGGATTCACTGCCCTAAACAAGAGAAAAACAAACAAACAAAAAGAACAAATCAAAGTCACTACATGTATTAATCCCTTGGAGGCATATAGGGAGCATTCATAAGAAAGAAATTGAATATTATTCTTTAACAAACAGGAGAAAATTAGTACAAAATTATTTTAACATGACTTCCAAATAAATATCCACATATCAGATGTCTCAGGGATCCTCTATGGCACCTTCCCATTCTATGTTTCTGCCATCAAATCCAAATAGTATTATAAAAGTATTTTGAGACTATAAAATACTTTGGTTTTGCCAGTGATGAATGTAGATGCCAAACGCATTTAAATCCGGGACATCTACAGTGATGTGTCTGAGACTCCCAAAACCTTCAGATAGTAGAATATACTGTTTGTCCTCTCTTCTTGCTTCCCACCCTCCCTCTGCTGGCACTTCTTGCCTACACCATCACAACTGTCCTCTAATGGATTCGTCTGCCTACCATCATCACACCCCTCACTGAACAATCCTACATACATCTGTCAGAATAATTTTTATTTCACTCTTAATTGCCTCATTTTTCCTCTCAACATAAATTAACACATGATATATTCTCCTGTGGTTTAACAAGACTTATGTTTCTTTCGACTCTCCTTTAAGCCCTTTGGTTTCTAAACCAAAATTATAGCTAACATTAATAACCATTAATGTTTATGGATTGCTTACTCTGTGTCAGGCACTATACTGAATGCTTAATATGCATGACACCACACAATGCTCCCTAGGACCCAATGAGGTTTTCTGGAAAACTATCACAGAGGGATTATGAAACACATTTGTTGAAGGTGGCAAAGCTGCTTTCAACCTGAGTCTCCAAATGATTGCATGGATTACAGCCTGCCCACTACTTCATTAGATGAACAAGAAATAAACCATTTCATTTCAGCCATTATATTTTTGTATCAATTCATTATAGTGGGTTAGCATACTGTAACTAACTCCGTTATTACAAATAAAAAAATAAGACATGGGACAGGGAATTTGCTCAACTTTTCACAGCTAGTAAGTGGTAGAACTGAGATTCAATTAAAATGGTCTACTACTGAGAGGAAATGTTCTTGACCACTTCATCACAATGCCCTGGAAGTTGCAAACTCTCTTAAGAATCAAAGCTCTAATCTCAGTCTCACTGCCCAGCATTACTGTTTCCCTGGCTCTTAGCCTTCAGTGTTGCCACCTGGAATGCCCTTGCTGTCATTAAAATACAACCAGTTGCTCAAGGACCTGCTCAGGCACTACTGCCTCAATGGCGGACCTGATCCCCTAGCTGCAGTAATCTCACGATGTCAGAGCCTGTTTTTTAACTATCTTAGACCACATAATAATCTGTCTTGCTTATAATTTACCTCGAACTATCATCATCTCCTTATTAAATAATACTTATTTTTTCTGTGAAAGATAATCTTGCGTTTTCTCCACAGCTAGTTCCCTTTCTTTTTAGTATCAGAGCTACAAATTTGTTCAAGGTTCAATGTGACCAGCTCCAGAGAAAGAAAGATGGCAAAGCATGATACTCTTTTAAACCAGGGTTATCCTTTGCCCCTTCTCCGGTACTTAGTTTTCCAGCTTTGCTTGCAGCTGAGAGTTGCCAGTTAACATGACTCTGACTAAAGAAAACGAAGAGAAAGTCTGCCAAAAAAGCAGATTAGCTGTTTCTTCTAGGGAAGATTTTTCTCCTGACTGAAAGAGAGAGAGAGATACAGATCAAGGAAGAAAATCTGTTCCCTCCTTTCTAATTTAGGAGCAGATGTGTGAGAAACCTTCCTAAAATCACAAGGTGGCCAGGATAAGGACAGAAATCCATGATTCTGGAAAGGGTAAAAAAAAAAAATACAAAAAGGGCCTGATCTTTATAACATGCTTGAGCTCCCACACCAACTCAGGGACTGCCTACCTAACTCTTCCTATGTGGGATAACTGGATGTCTCTATGAGCCACTCTCAGCCATGTAGTCATCATTCCTGATACAGAATTACACCTGAAACAGCATCTGACAGTGGTCACCAAGACTGTTCACAAATATTCCAGTCCCCCTTTGTCCAGGGTCACTGTAGAATTAATTATACGTCTTACTGTGTGCTGTTAGGCAAATGGCCAGGTAACTTGCCTTGGTTAGCAAACAGGAGCAGAAGTGGCGTGGTCGCCTCTAGGATATGAGAAGCAGCACGTGCAGCTCCCTTTGTCCTTTCTCCTGGTGCATGTGAAAACCCAGACTTAGTCAGCCTGGGTTGCTGAATAAGTACGATGAGCACAACTCCCGTATTGATCCATGTTGGAAATGTAGATAAGCATGAAACAAATCCTTGGTTTACAAAGCCACTGAGATTTTGTAGCGGTTTTATGTGCGGTATAACTTAGCCTCCCGCGGCTCACCCTGACGTAATAAAATCAATGGTCATGAGGTGATGACCCAGGCTTTCTTCCTCCTGAATCTGTTGTACTAATTTCATTAACACGTGTTAAATATTAGAAGTACTGAAACATAAGATCAATAGGAGCAGTTTAAAAAATTATTCAATATAGTATTCCTGTGCATAGTAGCATTTCAATTCTTACTCTAAGGAAAGTGGGAAGAAAATACTTATTGAATGCCTTTATTGCATTTACTGCATTAATTTATTACAATTAAATATTGAATATGTTTATTGAAAAACAGAAGATAATAAAATATAAATGCACAATTGAAGAATGTAGTGAATGTTGTTCCAAACACACAAAGAATGATGGTAATTTTATTAAAATAGATATCTCAACAGGAACATTTTAAGTAAAAAATCAGGTTAAAGTTTTGGGACTGTAATAAAATATTAATTCTTAATAAAGACTTTTTTTTCTTATAACTGTGGAAAGATACTAATCAAGTTTTGAACCTTGATATTATCAGTGATAGTGCTACTAAAATTTACTTTAAAACTTTCATTATGTTATAGTGATCACTAACCCCCAAAATTTAAGTATATATTTTACTACTTTAAAATACAGTTTAATTTATGTTAAATTGTATTAACTTTATTTGCATCACAGAAGCCTTTGAAATATAAACCACTATATTTAGAATTAACTGATACCAACATAAGAAATTGGAACTGAGTCATGATAGTTACTTATGTCTCCTGCTAGTCTAGGAAGCCCTATTGTTCAGTCAAACACTAGTCTAGATTTTGAGGTGAAAATGTTTTATATGTGATTAACATTTAAATCCATGGACTGAGTAAAATAGATTATCCCCTGTCATGTGAGTGGGTCTCATCCAATCAGTTGTAGGCTTTAGGAGAAAAAGAATGTCCCCCAGAGAAAGAAGATACTCTGTCTCCCTGCCTTTGAATTACAAAGAGCTCTTCCTTGGGTCTCTAACCTGTGGTCTTGACCTGCAGATTTTGAACTTTCCAGCCCTGCAATCATGTCGGCCAATTCCTTAATATCTCTTAATTCCTTAATAGACAGGTAGAGAGATTAATAGAAGATATAGATAGATAGATAGATAGATAGATAGATAGATAGATAGATAGATAGATAGATAGATAATAGATACTTTGTTCTATACATTGTGTGAGCCTGTGTGTACACACATGCATATAAATTGGTTCTGTCTCTGAAGATCTTTGACTAGTATGCCAATTACTTTAAGTTTGTTATCCTCTGTCTTCAAAAGTCCTAGTGGTCAAGAGTATGGCAGCCAAAATTAGTAGCTATATAAAATAGAACCTTGGTACCACAGATAACCCACAAAGTATAAATTAACCCTATCTCTGAAATCTCAATGTTAATGTTAATAAAGGTACAAGGCTATAAGGTTTATATATACATAAAGACATCCACAACCAGAACACTTCAGCTTATAAAGCTTGCAGAAATTCTTTCAGTGGGCTTCTAGATTTTGCCACAAATTTGATGACTAGGTAAGGTATCACTTGCAAACCTGTTACAGGTAATTTATAAGCACGAAGCCAAAAGTTGAAAGAAATGAATAAAAGAGACATCATGATATATTAAAGTCTGCACTTTCTCTTCACAGCAGAGAAAGCATCACACTGAAGAGATTGCTATTATACCATCGATTAGTTCCTGAAATGACACTGCTGGAAATATTATTTTTAACATTACTATCATTTAGAAACCCATATTGTTATGTGCCTGGGCATATAAAAGGCATTCTCCCAGGACCCGATGTCAGTGATAGGAGAGGCAGATGATGATGGAAGTACATGTTCAAAGTCGAGCATCTCCTCTGAGACTCCGTAGACTTTAGTTACAGCAACATAAATGTCACTTGTATAAATTTAGTATTGTCTAGAGAAATGAGCAAAGAAAGGCTTTCAATTCTGTAGTCCTGAGTGTGAATCTCTGTTTTAAATATTTACTCAGTTGAGGACCATGAGAAATTATTTTAATTCTTTGTTTCTCAATTACTTCATATGTGAAATAAGGACAGGCAGTATTCACTTAAAAGCTTAAGGAATTAGCAAGTTAATATTCAAGAAAGCATAACTCACGAAGGATGCAGGTATTAAGTATAGCACCGAATAAAACCCCAGGATGGTGCCATTTATAGAGGTGTATTAAGTACTGTATTTCTTAAAACAATATAAAAATTTTGTTTAGAGATAAATTAATATAAAAGTGTCATTGAAAAATATACCCTAATCATATCATATTGAAAAAGGATTTTATGTTATGGCACAAAGAAAAGGAGAATCAAATGCTATTTGGTATCTTGAATTTAGGAAAATCACCAAATTGTCAAGAAAATTAGTTTTCTAGCTGGAACTGACAACATACTGAATAAGGTCGTGATGTTTTGAGAAAGGTATATGAGAAATATCAGAGCAAAAGGTAGTTTCCCTAAAAGTAAACACAGAAGTTAATGCCCTAGTGGAACAGTTCAGAGGAAGTTCTGACCTTAAAAATAAATTCTATGTAAACCAGAAATATTTTGGTCTTTATTGGTCACTTCAGTAAGCTCACATATTCACATCTTACAGAGGATATTGATACTTGTGCTTTAAAAGTAGGCTTCACCTGGGTACTGTCTTTGAAATGAAAATACTTAGAAAAGTTAGCTAGATAACATGAATATAATTGAGAAAAACACCGTCATCCTATCCTAGGGGTATCTCTCTGGAGGGCTTTGATAAAGGCATCAACATACTGGGTAATAGAGAAAACAGCTTATTAAAAAGGAGGAGAAAAATATATTCCACTCGAATTTGTGGCTGTAAGTATATCAGGAACACAACCATGGAGTCATCTGGTTACCTTATGGTTCATCAGCAACCTATTCTGACAACCATCTCCGGGAATTAGATCCATTTTAGAGAGAATAGCAGAAGGACTCAACGCTCCTAGGTAAAATATGCCTTGCTAAGCGGTAAACTGCTTTAATTAACAAGCCAAGCAAAGAAGGCAGTTACTGAAATAGTAGAGACTATTGTAGACATTGATGAGAGTGCTCTAGCAAATATAACTCCAAAGAAAACAGAAGTTGCTGTTTCTAGTCTGTTCACAAAAACAGACAAGAAAATGATGATGTTTATTCTGAACCTTATACAGAGGTAGGATTAGACCTTGTGCCCCTTACACCCAAAAGCTCCAACCCAAGTAATCGCCGTGGGTGAGAACTACCACTGAGGAGGCAATGCATTAGGAGTGATAATGTTTACATTCATTGAGTGTGTATTATACACCAGGCACTCCGCAGAGCTCTTCACAGGAATTATATCAGTTAATTCCCAGCAACCCGATGAGAGGTAAGTCCTGAAATTATCCCTCCTCCCGAGATTCTGTCCTGGGGGTAATAAAAGTCTCACAGCAAATAAGTGGAAAACCTGGGACTTCTAGTTCTAGTTTTTCCGTTTCTGTTTTTTAATTCCAAATCCTGTATTCTTAGCACTGTGTGATTACTATATCATTTCTGGGCACAGAGGAATTATACAATGAGTGTGGTGGTATAAACAGACCTTTAACATTCTTTTTGTTCATGAAAACCTATCCCCTATTAAAGCAGCATTACGACATTTCTCTCACACCATTCAATAACTGCCTCATAACAATAGCCTGGGATATGTCAGTTTCATTAGTTCACGTCAATCATGTGCAAAATATCATCCCCTTTACAAATTGTATATGTTTTTACCAATTTTTTTTAAATCACAGTGCAATTTGCAAAGACTTGAGTAAACTAACTGGAACAGTGACTACATTCATACATACAAACTATAAATATACATGCTTATACACAATATACGAGGAAACCATACATGCATACACACATATTTAGGGAACACAAACCGTGAAAATTTAGCAAGCTCAATCTTAGCTCACCAGGACCTATAGCATTTTAGTGTTCGTCTGTTGTGATGCAACTGCTGCCTCTTCACCATTTGCACACAGGCAGACAGAGGCCCCTCTTTCCCCTCTGCTCCTAACAGCGATGCTTTGCTGAACACCTTGTTCTACACCTAAATGATTACTTAGAAAGCACAGACAGTGCCTCTCTGAACTCAAGTTAAAAAGATATAGAACCTTCACCCTGCTTGTATCAAAACATTGTAGAGCCTATAAGAGGAAAGCAGTCTGCTGCAAAAAATCAATTCTCAGTTGTCAAAGTCTGTATTTTGTTCAAATTCATAAGCAAAGTCTAAGAACTGGTAATAAGTCTGTGAAGCGAAACTCTGACCTCCCAGTGAAGTACGATGACACCAGAGGAGAACAAAGGAAAGCAACCGTAGCAAGGCCATTCCCTGAGCCACACTGAACAGGAGCACGCTTAGTTTCTTAAAAGGGGGAGGAGGAGGCTACTTGGGCATCCTTTATAATGTATTATATGACTAATTATGCTCAGTAAATGCAGCACTGTTCTCACTGCACATAGTGGGCCCAGTCATTCTCAAAAATGCTATCATCTTCCTTATCAAGTCCATAGATGAAGAACATTGTCACATAAGAGTAAACAGATGGGTGAATCAGGCAGAAAACACTTCTCTGTTACCAAACTTCGTACACAATATATCTTGCAGAATGTAGGCTGGCTGTGTTACATGATAACAGCTACCTGTGACATAGAAACACATATCAAGTGTTGTAAACCTGGATGTCAGGAACCTTTCTTTTGCCCTTGGAGAATCTGTAAGCCTCTTGAAATCACTGTATATGCCAAGTGTATTTGCATTTCTCTGTAAAAAGATGCTTACGCTTTCATCGTTTTCTCATAGGAAGGTGAGAAAGGTGAGAACTACTAAACTACAAAATTATACCAAGATACGCATGGATGTGCCACTTCAAAATCAGCATCGAAGAGCAAAGAGCCTCTCATCATCTTAAGTAAAAAGAAAAGGAAACAGGGTAAAGCAAGAATTATTGCGGGGAGAAAGCAAAAGAAGAGAAATACACTAAATAATCATAGAAAAAACAATCTCTCCCTTAATAATGTCCAGAGTCCAAATTATATTATTCTCAGATTTTTCTTTTCTGGACTGTATTTAAAGGAAAATCAATCACCTAAAACATAAAGGCAACAAACAAGCAGGAATAAACAGTGGGCTTGAGTTTGTTGCAACACATTTTTATTTTTTTATTTTATTATGAATATATTTTTCTTTCAATGCATATAGGTAAAAAGATTCTCATCTCTTATTAAATTTTTCAGGAAAAATAGAGACATGGTGGCTCATTAAAACATTTAGCAAACATTGTAGAGAGATCAAAGAATAAACATGAGCTCACTTCAAAATTTAAAAAAATAACAGAGAAAGGAAGAAAAAAGAACTAAAAAAAGATTAGGCATTTAAATTACAGTGCTAAACTAAATATAATTAGACCTCACTTGGCCCTTCTCCCAGAGTTCATAAACCCACACCAAGCTCTACAGGGAATGATATAGTCAAATTGTGCCTTCCTTGAATGGCCCAGTGACATAGCCAGCCCTGTTCTACCTGCTCTCAATTTTTTTCCTTTTTATACTATTCACCTTTCCTTTTAAGCATGTGACTGTTAGCCTGTGTCTGAAGTGTTTATTAGAACAACTTGGAACAAAAACAAAGTAAATTCTAGAAGGTCTCAGGTTTGCAAATAAATAAACAATGGCTGTGATGTTAAGACCAGTCATTTGAGGCCAGTTATACCTAAGTCCCCATTTCATGGAACAATGAATAAACAAAGAGAAATATACTGGAAATATGAGGAAATGCCATTAAAAAAATTAACTGAAAAAAAAACTAGCCTTATTAAGGATGGAATTATTTTTCTTTTAAATAATCGAGTACTACATAAGAGAGAAATCTACACTTCCATGGTTTAAATCCTAGTTGGAACTTTCAGTTTTAACTCCTTTGTGTAAAGAGCTTGGAAGTTGTCATTCTCATCCCCATGAAGAAGAAAGAGGAGGAGGAAGAGGAGGAGGAAAAGGAGGAGGAAAGGGGTTGAGGAACGGGAGGTGGGGGGAGGGGAAGGAAGACAGCAACAGCAAACTGAAAACTGTGATGTTCCTTGGCCATGTAGGGGAACGAAGGTTTCGAGGCAAACCTGAAACCTGGAAATGAAAGACATCTGCTTACCTGGAGGAGAAGCTTTTGGAGCCATAGACTGTAGAAAACCTAAGTGGTAATTTTGACAAATTGATGAAAGCTAAGTGTGGTCCGTTTGAAAGGGAGAAACTCCTTGGGGACCCACAGTCAAAAGGGATCCCAGACTTCCATGGCTAAGAACTTTCTACATTTAATGGTGGACACCAAACCACCAATGAAGAAAACTGCAGGAACACCAAGCAAGATAACCAACAAAAAAATAAACAAACAAACAAAACTATGCCTAGACATATTAAATTCAAACTGAAAAAAAAAATCAGAGAAAATCCTAAAGGAGGCCCACTGGAGGGAAAAAACACCTTACTTATACAGGAACAAGGATAAGAATTACAGTGGACTTCTCATTAGAAATCACGAAAGAAAGAAGAGAGTGGAGTCAAGTAAAACATTAAGAAAAAAAATCACCACATAGAAATCCTTATCTGGTATAATTACCCTAAAAAGTAGAGGAAAAAAACAAAGACTTTTAGACAAAAAATTGTGGGAATTCATTGCCATCAGAAGTCACCTGTGAAAATGTTAAACAAAGTTCTTCAAGGGGAAGGAAAAGAAATAGGTCAGAAACTCAGATCCACAGTAAGAAAGAAAGAATGTTGGAGAAGGAATAAATGAAAGTAATATAATTTTTTATTCTTAATTGATTTAAAAGAAGACTTTGTTTAAAGTAAAAAAATAATGTATGATTTTAGCATATGAGTAAGTAAAAATGAATGTCAGGAATGTCATAAAAAGTGGAGGGGAATACTCCAAGGGAACTGTATCACCCATCAAGTGGTATAGTATTAGTTAAAGGTGGACTTCATCCCACAGATAAACAATTCGGGACAACCAGCAGGATTAACACACGTGCCTAAGCTGAAACCGAGAGCTCCATTCTATTCCTGTTTTCTCTGTTCCATCTGCCTTTCTCAAAACATCCACCCATGTCCTAAATAACAATAAATTTCCTACTTTGCCTATCACAGGAAACAAGATTGCAGGCTTCAACTCTGTGAGGTGGGTTCTTGAAACTTTTTTCCCCTCATTGGATAAGGGATTAGTTCTTGGATTACAACACATTACCATCACCATCACCAGGAAATTGTGTGCATCTTCTAAGTGTTTGTGGTCATGAGTTGTTTTGTAATGTGCTCTGATATTTTCCTATCGGCATATTTCACCTTGGAAAATGGGAGATATGAGCTCTTTGGGGCTGGGTTAATGTGACTGTGGGGTTCTTTAGTATCATTACCATTTCCAGGGGAAATAACTAAGGCTCCATTTGCTGACAGAAACCGTGGCCCATTACATACAGGGGGAATGCAGGTCCCAGTTTTCAAAGGGCAGTCCTCATTCCCCAGCTTAATCATTAGCAGTATTCTTTTTTCACCAGAAGTATCCCAATTTGGATGAAAACAAAGTTATGATCAACTTCCTCTTCTTTTTTGTAAGAACCTCTAAAGTTGAATTACTGTATCAAGACAAAAATTGGACAATACTGGGTACTACTGAGCCCTGTCCAAGTTGAAAACTTGTAAGCAAATAAGTGATTGTTATTTCAGAGGGGGTTTGCACAAACTGGTAACTAACTGAAACAAAATCTGTCTCAATGCCATCTAAACCTAACTTGTGTTCTTAGCGCTAGCCAGCTCTCTTCCACGAGGTCTGCTGGGAAAGACCGTAGACTTTGGACCCTCCCTCAGCTGCACAAGAGTGGGTACTGAGCCTGAAACGCTTCCTTCCT
>PVKM010010624.1:0-34618 GCA_004027735.1 Carollia perspicillata | reverse complement strand
AAAGGGGATGACAGTATCCAGAGGGGAGAGGGGAGGGAATTTCAGGGAAAAAGGGAGGGGATTATAGGAACAAGTATAAAGGACACATGGACAAAAACTAAGGGGAGTGGAAAGGGGAGGGAGGTGGGGAGCACTGGGGGGTGGTCTGGGATGGGAGTAAAAGACAGAAAACTGTACTGAAAAACAATTAAAATAAAAAAATAATAAAAAATAAATAAAGAGTTGCAGAGCTTAGAGGTGACAAACAGGAATTTAAACCTAGGTCTGTCTAACTCCAAAGTCATGCTCATTCTATCTCTTTTATTAAAAATGTAACCTAGTGTTTAAAAAAAAAGAGTTAACCAATAAAAACAAAATCATTATTTTACTGCCCATGTAGCTTGATGCCATTTTCATTCATCTTGAATTTACTTTCATTCCCTCTCTTGACTCTTAGCTTGAAGTCAGAAACCCTTCTCTGAGATTTGTCATCAGTCCTCTAGATTTCCACTTTCCCTGAGGATTGTTTTAGCCCTGAGCAAGCTGGTAATGTTGCCAGAGTTATCTGAAGATAATCACAGAGAAGGCCCTTTTAACCCTGTTGTAAGCACTTTGTTACCTTTATAATATCTGAAAAGTGACAGGTGAATAGCTACACATATCAGAGGTCATGGGCCTGAGTTCAAGTCCCAACTCTTCCACCTTCTAGCTCTTTTATCCCAAACACTTTTATGTGCCAGTCACTGTGCTATGTATTTTATGTTACTTCATTTAAGTAAATTGCATGTTTGTTTTGATATGGGAAGATCTCTAAGACCCATTAAGTTTATTTTAAAAAGCATTGGTGGGAACAGCGGGCATAATATGCTATTCTAAATATTTAAGAAGAGGGAAATATAAGATTCCATAGCAATATTTGCATTATTTGCTTTATATGCATAAATTATTAACAGTGGTTCTTTATGGGGAGACCAAGTGGCAGTATGTGTCAGACCAGGGGTGGGAGGGAGACTTTACTGTGTAACAGTTTATACTTTGTGGATTTTGAACTATGTGGCTATATTGCCTATTCAAAAGTATAAATGTTTGCTTCAAAATAGCAACCTAACATGCTACAGTGGTAGATAATTGTGGTTAGAAAAAATATGGGTTTAGAGCCAGACAAAGCTTGGGTTCAAATCTCTGCCCCTTACTTGCTGAGGGACCATAAGCAAGTTAGTTCCTCACCTGCAAGATAGGGACACACCTGCCTACTACACAGGGCTTTTGGGAGAAATATTTGAGGTGATGGATGTGAAAATAAAAATATAAATCATGATGCCCAGCACACAGTAGCTACTCAGTAATGACTAGCACATTTCCTGCCAGACATTTTCACCATGAAGTATTTAGTCACGTTCTGAGTTTCAGTTTCCCATCAGCATTCTTTGGGTACAGTTGTTAAGCCAGTTATGAATCTTTATAACTGTACTGTCATCTCTCCTGTATTTCTGCATCTTATCCACATCAAGGGCATAAAGGCATTGTCACATGCCTCACTTATTTCCACATAGCATACCCAGAAATTTCCCCTGCTCTACCAGTCTGGTGACCATACCCAAAGAGGAAATGAGGTTGGACTTGAATGACTTGTTCTTGAGGACACCTGGATATCAGCACTTCTCTAACTGCTCATAAGCATGCGTTTAATTATTGTGGAGTACTGATGTACATACTGTCAGTCTCACCAGGCTATAGTGCCCAGAGGCTGCCTTCTTTTGCCTTCTGGGGATCTAATATACATCAAGGTGACTATATCTAATGATACTATATGTATAGTGCCAGGGGGGTACTAGAGATATCAGAAAGATCACTTCATTAAAAAATATATATAATATATTATAATATTATTATGATATATACATAATGTCTAATTACTGTGCTGCACACCTGAAACTAATATAAAACTAGACTAATGTCAAATGTAATTGAAAAAAATCATGTTGTACAACTTAAATATATACAGTTTCATTTGTCAATTATAGCTCAATAAATCTGGCGGGAAAATTAGGATAATGTTTTTGTTCTTTTCCAGCTTCCCAACATGTTTTCTTTATACCAGGATCCCTCTGGACCAATAAATTTTAACTTATTTACAATAGCTAGGCTCTCTCTCACTGTCTCAGTATTTATCCTTATCTCTACATTTCCTTTTACTATGTTTGCTTGTTCTATTTATTCCAATCTCATGTGTATTTTCCTTGACAGAATGTGGGAGAGAAATAGGATGTGAGTGATTGTTGAGGTCCCAGATTCCCATATAAAGTCTTTCTGATATATGTTGTGATCACATAATGAACAGCTCTGCAACTGTAGTGCTTGAGAGTTTGTGTAATTTGGAGATGTTGTCTCTAGATGGCAGCCTTGTGTTATGGCCACAGGCTCAAAACTAATACTAAAAGCTACAAACAAGTGTGTTGGTGCTTGAAGGATAGTTTTCTCACTGTCACCTGTCTTCATTCTTCCGCTGCCTTCAAGCAGAGCCTCCAGCCTTTCTCTCTTCCTTTAACTTCTGAAGTTAAAGGAAGTGCTTTTCTTTGAAAGCCTCCTTGTTTTTATCCTTTAGGATTTAGGGATTGAATGAGTTCACATGGGGTGAGACTACCTGACCTCAGACTAACAGGTCTGTGTCATCCTGTGTATGTATTTTTGGACAGATAGCCCCCTGCTTGTTTATAAGTGTCCCTTTAAAATCTGAACCTGCTAAACCCACATTTCTATTGTGTAGCCAATGATGCCATTTTATGATGCTTTTATGATTTAATGACCTTATTATCTTCAGTATTGAACTGAGATTGGACTTTCATTATCAAGCAGTCTTCTTTGATATTGCATTCCCTTCCTCTCTTTAGCCTCCATCTTTGTATCATTTAAAAATTATTTTAAATTTACCTACTGTGATTTTTACTCTTTTTGGTGCAGAGTTAGTTCTGTGAGTTCTGACAAATGCATAATCATATAACCATCACCACAGTACCAAACAGCTCTATCACATCAAGAACTTGCCCAGCGCCTCTTTGAGGCTGTCTCTGACTCTATCCCGGAAATCTGGAAACCATCAATTTGTCCCTATATTTTTTGCCTTATCCAGCATAAGGCAAAAGGAATCCTACAATATGCAGCCTTTTGAGTTTGGCCTGTTTCACTTCACAAGCTACATTGGAGATTCATCCATGTTGGTGCATGTATCAACACTTCCTTCTTTTGTGTGAATAAATAACAGTTAGTTTAACCATTCACCCATAGAGGATGGAGGACATTTGAATTGTTGCCTGCTTTGGCAATTATGAATAGAGATACTTTAAACATTTGTATACAGGATTTTGTATGAACACAGGTTTTCATTTCACTTGCATAAATACCAAAAGTAGGATGGTAGAGTTGCACGGCAAGTGTATGTTTACCTTTAAAAGAAACTAACAAAATATTTTCCAAAGTGGTTGTCTCATTATGTATCTCCCCAGGAATGTATAAGAGTTCCAGTTTCTCTCCATCCTCACCAACACTTGGTTTTGCCAACATTTTTAAAAGTTTAAACATCTTAATGGTTATATAATGTTGTTGCAGTTTTAATTTATATTTCTCTAGTGACTTATGAAATGAAATATCTTTTTATGTGCTTATTTGCCATCACTATATCCTCTTCAGTGATATGTCTATTCATGTCTTTTGTCCATGTTCTAACTGAATTGTTTGCTTTTTACTGTTAAGTTTTGAGAGTTCTTTTTTTTTAATTTTAAAATATTTTATTTATTTGTTTTTAGAGAGAGGGGAAGGGAAGGAGAAAGAGTGGGAGAGAAACATCAATGTGTGGTTGCCTCTCATGTGTCCCCCACTGGGAACCTGGCCTGCAACCCAGGCATGTGCCCTGACTGGGAATCAAACTGGCAACCCTTTGCTTCACAGGCCCATGCTCAATCCACTGAGCTACACCAGCCAGGGTTGAGAGTTCTTTATCTATTCTAGATACTAGTCCTTAGTTGGATGTGTGGTTTGCAAATATTTTGTCCCAGTTTGTAGTTGGTCTTTCATCTATTAACAGTACTTTTCATGGAACAAAAGTTTTTAATTTTGACAAGGTTCAATGTTTTGATTTTTTAACTTAATTGTACTTTTGATGCCATGTCTATGACCTGTTAGTTCTAGATCCCAGAGATTTTTTCCTATTTTTTCTAAAAGTTTTATAATTTTACTTTTTACATTTAAATTTATGTATGTTTTGAATTAATTTTCATGTAAGGTGTAAGACTTAGGTTGAGATTCTTTCCTCTCCTCCTCCCTTTCCCCTCCTTCCCCTTCCCTGTTCTTCCTCCTCCTCCTTCTTCTTCTGGCTCTTTTTCTCTTTTAACTATGGAAGTTCAATTGCTCCAGGAACATTTTTTCGAATAGCTATCTTTCTTCCATTGAACTGCTTTTGCATCTTTGTCAAAAAATCATTTCATCATAATTGTATGAGTCTATTTCTGGGCTCTCTTTTCTGTTCCATTGATCTATGTGTCTGTCCTTTCACCAACACACTATTTTAATTACTGTACTTCTAGCTTACTTTTCTTCTATTGCTACAGCCCCCCAATGGTGTTATACATTAAACATCCAAGATGGAGAAGCCACATGCTACTCACCAAGGGGAGGAAATTATCACAGTAGCCTGGGCACTCGTTGTGATCTCACCTGTGACCATGGCTTTCGACTGATTGGACGAAGGTCCGTGCAATGCCTGCCGAGCCGTCGCTGGTCTGGAACTGCCTACTGCAGGCGTAAGTGGTGTGTGTGCAGATGCTGATACATGTATATGAGAGAGGCCAGCCAATGAGGGTATATGCCTGGAGGTGTTACTATGCCTTCTGTCAAGTGCAAATTGAGAATTTTCCACAGGAACCCAAAATAGTGTTTCCCCATTCTAACATTCTAGCTTATTTCCTCTCCCTGTGGTTATTGTCCAAGTAATAAGGGCATTTAAGCAGCAAACAGTCCTTTGGCTTTGGGACTGAGGAGTGCTAATAAGACTTGGGTTTGGGGCCTAATGTAGACCTGGGCCTTCTTCTGGAACACTCAAGGAAGTATGGTCTCAGACTCTTTCCAACTTGTGACAAACTGCAATACTTCCTGGCCTAGGGCCTTAGAAGTTCTTGGCAGTGAAACTATGAGACATCTGTTATTCTTCATATTCTTCTGAATGTCACAAAGAATCCTTAGGCTAGAATGTGGGGATGCTAACACACACATTCTAAATCATGTCTTCCTCAGCTCCCAAATCCCTATCTCTTATTCAAGATCTACAACCTACTTCTTTTTAGTAGCTGAGCTTTGTCTGCCCATATGTCTATCTCTGAATGCCATTTATAGGACATCCATGTGTGCAGGACCCTGTATTGGTTTCTTCAGAAGCTTGCTCAATTCATCAGTTACCCCCAGGCAGCTTATAGACTAATGGGATAGAAACACAGATGTGTGAATGTGAACAGTCTGTGATCACACACACAGTGCTGAGCATTCAGAGAGAAATTCGGTCGGTCAGAAAAGATGCTGGGGGGAGAGGAGAAGCTTGATAGCCAGAAATAGAGAAACCACCACAATCCTCTAAAGAATTAATTTGTTTTAGGAATTAGACCCCATTGTTTCCAAAACAAATTCAAATTTGCCTCACAACATTAAATAGTATAACTGTATAAATGAATACAAAACCAGTTAAAAGAATGGGGATGTACATATTTCCAGGTGCGTAGAATGAGTTAATTACTGTTTTTGAATAATGAATCTGGCTTTTCCCTTCCTCATAAGAGACAAAAAAGCAAATACTTTGGATGTGTCATTTTAACTCTTATATAATACTAAGAAAACAATTTCACCTGAAAAGACAAACATTTCTTCTTGGCACTGATTTTAAGGATGTAATTTTTTTGCATAAAGGATGCCAGAAAACATAAAATATAATAATCTTCAAGTTTGTTTTGACCTTGAATAAAATGAACATAACTTATAGAATCTTTATGCAAAGCTCCACGAGCTGAACTCATGCAGGGTTAGAACTTAGAAAATGTAAAGGAATGTATGGCTTGTCCACTTCTTTCAAGTATCAGATATTTCAAACTAGACTTTGACAAGCATAGGCTCACAGTCAACTCAGTACCAGTCTTCACTCTGGCACATATATTATCTAAAGCACATGGATTCTTATTTAATCAAATACCACAAAGTTGGACCTCCAGACACTGGCCTTACTCATATTCTCCATCTGGATAGAGGGTTAGCCTACTTTCACATGTAACTGAGCCTCAGCTGAGGAATGCCTGTGACAATACCAAAATAATACTAAAAAAGGAGCTCTGAATTTGTTCAAGGGTATCTAACATTTGAGGAACAAAAGATGAAAACTATTAGCAACTGAGGCCCTAAATGTATCCAGAGGTTTGTATACATCATCCCTTTTAATCTGCACAACAGTTCTATGATATATCCACATTTTAGTGGTGAAAACACTGAGCCTCTGAGAGATGATATAACTTACTCAAGTCAGAAAGCTTGCAAGGATTGGAGCTGGGATCTAAACTCAAGTGTGATTCTCAAGTTCATGCACAAGTTAGTTACTTCTTTGAGAACCCCTCTCCCCAACACTACTGTACCTTATTATAAAAATAAGAAGGCAATTAGGAAAGACAGGCAATTAGGCACAAAAATGTAAGGGAAGTTTATGGTAGGGTTTTTGTATTTTGTGTTATCTCTGATATGGTTCTTCCCATGCTAGATGCCCCACCATCACCTCCAGGTAGTCCCACAAGCCACTGAGCTTGCCACTTGGTTTTCTCTTAGAGATTAGATGCCTCACATTGCCATCCATTACAAGTGGCACCTACACCTGCACAAATGGGGTGCTTCTTGACTCCTGCTGTGACTACAGCTGTTCCAGTGGCTACCACCTAGAAGGTGACCGCAGCAGAATCTGCATGGAAGATGGACAATGGAGTGGAGGCGAGCCTGTATGTGTAGGTAAATGTTGGTCACTCCCAGTTGTCCTGATGCAAAGAGTCACCCTGGTATTGTGTCCACAGAGGATTTGGAATCCTTACTGCAGAAGGCATTCTTGCTTGTTATGAGGGGGGCACTCTGGGCACATGCTTAAAGAAATGATCACTTCCCCCAGAGCTGGGCTTTCTTGAGCATCTTGAATAGAGAGTATATCTTTTACTTACCCACTGGTGTGGTATTGCCTCTATGGGTTCCCTCCAGGAAAGGCAGGGGGCCCACAAGTCAGCACCTGATTTCTGACCTTGGCAGACATAGATCCCCCCAAGATCCGTTGTCCCCACTCACGTGAGAAGATGGCAGAGCCAGAAAAACTGACTGCTCAAGTATACTGGAACCCACCTTTGGTGAAAGATTCTGCTGATGGTACCATCACCAGGTGAGTAATGGATACCCCTTATGCTTCCCAGCAGCTTCTCCAGGCTCTCATGCTGAGGCTACAGTGATGATGTGCCCCAGACCCTGATCCTAAGGATGTCTTTCCTTAATGGTTCTTTACTCTCTTCTGTGTAGGGTGACACTTCGGGGCCCTGAGCCTGGCTCTCACTTTCCTGAAGGAGAGCATGTGATTCGTTATACTGCCTATGACCGAGCCTACAATCATGCTAGCTGCAAGTTCATTGTGAAAGTACAAGGTCAGAAAGAAGCCTTCCATTTCCACATTGTTCATTATTCATGCTCTGCCCTGACCTGCTAGATGCCACCACAACCCTCTCCTCTCTATACCTGAAACAGAAACCTCCTTTAGACTGGGTGAGGGGAAAAACAAAATCACTATAAAGCAGGAGTACCCTATCCCTGGGCCATGGACTAATACTAGTCTGTGGCCTGCTAGGAGCCAGGCCACACAGCAGGTGAGTGGTGGGCAAGCAAGCAAACCTTCATCTGTATTTACAACTGCTCCCCATTGCTCACATTACCACCTGAGCTCCACCTCCTGTCAGATCAGTAGTAGCATTAGATTCTCATAGGAGTGCTAACCCTACTGTAAACTGCACATGGGAGGGATCTGGGTTGCACACTCCTTATGAGAATATAATGCCTGGTGATCTGAGGTGAAACTGAGGCAACGATGCAAGCACTGGGGAGTGGCTGCAAACACAGATTATCATTAGCAGAGACATTTGATTGCACAGAGACCATAATAAATCAATTGCTTGCAAACTCATATCAAAACCCTGTCAGTGAGTGGCAAGTGACAATTAAGCTGCATCTGGTGTCAGGCTTTATAGTGGCAAATGAGTTGATGTACTTGAATTGTATAGATGCATCTGGTAGCAGGCTTTAATTCAGAATCCAACATTTATTTTCAGTCTGCACATGGCCCACCCATTATTTTATTTACCACTCTCATCCGCACCTTTTTCCCACACTGCACACTTGTCTCAGTCACAGTTTTGGTAAGCCCAGATGAGAACCAAAATGAGTAAAAATAAATGTCACTGAAGAGCTTCTTTGAAAAGGTGGAAAGACCCAATGGTGACACAGCAGAAGACTCTAAGACTGCCAACAAAAAAGGGTGAATTTATAAGAAAATACCAAGAGTATTACTTAAATTATGGGCTCATCGCAACAAGTGATTCCCATTCTCCAAGATTGCTTTGTATAATATGTGGTGACTGGCTATCCAGCAAAGCCATGAAACATTCAAAACTGCTTTGGCACGTAGAGACCAACCACCCTACATTAAAATACAAGCCTTTGGAGTTTTCTAAAAGAAAAAAATGTGAACATGAAGAACAGAAGCAATTATTGAAGGCCACAACTTCATCAAATGTGTCTGCACTGAGAGCATCATTCTTAGTGGCTAACAGCATTGCTAAAGCTGAAGAGCCCTTTACAGTTGGTGAAGAGTTTAATCTTCCCGCTGCTAAGGACATTTGTTGTGAACTTTTAGGAGAGGCTGCAGTTCAAAAGGTGGCACATGTTCCTCTTTTGGTGAGCACCATAATTAGATGAATTGATGAAATAGCAGAGGATATTGAGGTACAGTTGTTAGAGAGGATGAACGACTCACTGTGGTATGAAATCCAGGTTGATGAGTCTACCACTGTTGACAACAAGGCAACAATGCTCATTTTGGCATGATATATTTTTCAGGAGGATGTGCATGAGGATATGTTGCATGCACTTTTGTTGTCAGCTAACACCACAGCTGCAGAACTATTCAAGTTTTTTAATTATTATTACATGTCAGGAAAACTGAATTGTTCATTTTGTGTCATTTTATGTATGGACAGAGTGACTGCCATGACTGGACAGCTTTCTGATTTCATTACTCAGGTCGAAGAGGTTACTTCTGAATGTGAGTCTATGCACTGCGTCATCCATAGAGAAATGCTGGCTAGCCAAAAAATGTCACCTGAGCTTAACAACATTTTTCAGGATGTGATTAAAATTACCAACCACATTAAAGTACATGCCCTTAATTTATGTCTGTTTGCTCAGCTCTGTGAGGAGACAGACACAGAGCACACACATCCTCTCATATACACAGAAGTGAGATGGCTTTTTAAAGGCAGATCACTGGCCAGAATTTTTGAGTTATGGGAGCTGCTCCAGAGATTTCTTTTAGAAAAATAGTCACCACTGGCAGCACATTTTAGTGACACAGAATGGGTCATAAAACTTGTTTATTTGTGTGACATGTTAAACCTGCTCAACAAACTCAATCTGTCATTTCTGGGAAGAATAACAACTGTGTTCAAGTTGGCATATAAAGTGGCTGCATTCAAAGCCAAATTGGAATTATGGGGGCAATGAGTAAACATTGGAATTTTTGATGTTTCCAAAGTTAGCAGAGAATTTGAAAGAGACTGAGCCAGGGCCTTCTTTCCCCCAGCTGGTGCATGATCACCTATGTTGGCTTTCAAAAGGTTTGAGCATTGCTTCCCAACCACAAAAGACCCTCAAAATTCAGAAGGAATGGATCTGTGAGCCAATTGTGAATAAGCCAGGTGAATCAATTTTGTCTGTGCTAGAAGAGGATCAACTGCTTGAGATTGCAAATGATGGTCACCTTAAAAGTATTTTTGAGACAACTTCACATCTCCATATGGCCTGGATTAAAGTGAAGGCAGAATATCCTGAGGATTATACAAAAGCACTGAAAAACCTGCTTCCATTCCCAAGGCCCTTTCTTTGTGAAGCAGGGTTTTCTGCAGTGACAGCAACCAAAACGAGATTACAGGGTAATCTGGACATAAGCAACACACTTTGGGTGTCACTGTCTCACATCTCCCCCAGATGGGACCATCTAGTTTCAAGAAAACAAGCACAGGGCTCCCACTGTTCCTGCATTATGGTGAGCTGTATAATTATTTCATTATATATTACAATGTAATAATAATAGAAATAAAATGCACAATAAATGTAGTGAACTTGAGTCCTCCCAAAACCATCCCCTGTCCACCCTCCCCCACCCCTCTCTCATTCATGGAAAATTTGTCTTTCACAAAACTGCTCCCAGGTGCAAAAAAGTTTAGGGACCACTGCTATATGGGGTTAAATGGTCATTCAAGAAGCCTGCATGACATTGAGCATCTACATGTTTCAGAAACCCTGACTCCCCAACAGGATTTTCTCATTCTCCTAAATCTAGATAAAATTCACCAAGATAGTCTGTATCTGCTTGTTTTCTTGGCCTTCTAATGATGAGATCTAATCAGACTTTATTCTCAGTCTTCGCCTCTGTTGAAATTGGTGGTGATCCCTGATTGATTCTTCCTCTTTGTTTAGTGTTATGTTGTTTTGTTTCACTTTTTTCATTATAAATATAATTCATATTCATTTTTTGAACACAGGAAATATAGAAATATACAAGGAAAAATCTATTATCCCATCTTCCACAGATAATTGTTTTCAATCTTTTGGTATTTTCTTTCTTTCTTTTTTTAAATTATATTTTATTATTTATGCTGTTACAGTTGTCCTAGTGGAATTGGCAAGTCAAAAGGCAGTTCCATTTTACTATAACCAGTATTTTAAATTGTGCAGCTGATAAATTGCTTTTCTCCATTTTATTTAGTTTGTTTTTCTGGAGTTCTGTGCCATGTTTCTTTGTCTTCTCCTTTTGGCAGCCTCCCTATGTTTGTTTCTATTTATTAGGCAGAGCTGCTACATCATTTGGGCTTGGTAGAATGGTCTAATATAGTAGGTATCCTGTACAGTCCGGTGGCACAGCCTCCTCTTTTATCCAAGCTGGGTACTCAAGATGCACCCACTGTGTGGGCTATGTACACCCTCCTGTTGTAGTTGAGCCTTGATTGCTGTTGGCACGTTCAAGGTCAGCCATCACCTAAGTTCTGTCCGAGGTCACACAGCATAAACTACAAAGAAATCTGAAGATGGCTGCTATTTGTGTTGGGCTTGGAGGTTCTCAGAAAAGGCCAAACTGTAAACCAAGGCTGGCTGCTGCTAATGCCAGGCCTGAGGCAATTTAGCAAGAGGTATGGGGCTCACTGAAACCAGATGCTGCTTGTTTGAGAGAATTTAGGAAAATCTGAAGCATGGGCCAAGACAAGGGATCCATAGGTAAAAACCACTGGAAACAGCTTGGATGGGCCCAAAAATTGGTGGGCAGGGCCTCAGGTAATCACCAGGGTGGGGCACACAGTATGAGCCAGGTTGACGGAGTCTCAGATACAGTACCCACCTGCTGGCTCTGTGGCTCTGAAAGGGAACAATTGCCTCTGCCACACTTCTGTTCCTTCTGTTTGGGAGAAAGCTTCCCCCCTATTCTCACCCTGATTCTAGACAATTCAGTTCATTCATATATGTCTCTGATACCTTTCAAACTGCTGCCCCCACACTGGAGCTCAGAGGAAGTGATTTCAAGTAAGTCTGTGCTTGGGCCCTTTAAAAGGAACTGCCTGAGACTCTAGCAGTTTCTGTTGTCCACAGCCTCAATACTTGCTGGGTTACAGCCAAAAGTTATAGACTTATCTTTGGCACTAAAACCCTGAGCTGGAATCCTAGAGTGGGGCTAGTACCCCTTTCTCCTGATTTATCCCTCCTTATTTTTATCCATTACACATGGGTGTGGGACCAGCCTGTTCCACATCTCTGCCCCTCTTGCCTATCTCGATGTGGTTTCTTCTTTATTCCATTGTTGGTTTCTTCTTCAGTTCCGTAGTTGTAGGACTTCCATTTAGCTCGATTTCAGATGGTTCTGAATGATGGTTGTTCTATACTTTAGTTGTAATTTTGATATGGTTGTGCAAGGAGGTGAGCCTTGTTTACCTACGCTGATATCTTGACCAGAAGTCCTGGTATTTTCTTTCCAGCCTTTTATCTTCACATACTTTTTAAAAAATATATAGTTGACTCATAATATATATCCACTATCAATCAGATCACCTTTTTAAACTTTTTATTACAATACAATTTCCCATGTTCTTTAAAAACCTTTCAGTAATGTTTTTTACTGATTAATAAAGACATTTTTATTAATTCTGGCTCTGAAAATATAGGTATTAGCACCCCTATACTAAAACTTTCTTAGTATCAATCATATATGGTATTAAGAAGAATATTTCAATGCTTAGGGAAGGCTGTGTGATAGTTTTCTACAGTTACTGTTCACTTTTTGAGCAGTACTTGGGGCTGGGAACACATGCTGGACCAGAAATATGAAGGGGGAATCCCAAACACCAGGAATTTAGTTATAAGAATTGTGTGGTCTTCCTGATGCAATACACCTATGGAGATGTTTTTTCCACTGTTGAAAGAGTCTTCAAAAAAATTCACTGAAGCTAAATGCAGCCTCTCACAATAATGCCAGCTAGTGCACTGCAGATGGGTTTCCAGAATATTCACCCAGTAGGGGAGCCTGGACTACTAGGGGCTGCTTGCCAGAAGGTAATTCCAAGGTTTCTTGGGCCCCCCTCATACAAGCTCACACTCTAGTAGGAAAGGCAGATGAGCATGCAGACCACAAACAGCATGTGCAATGAAGGAACAGCTACTTCAGCTCAGGTGGTCTGGCTGGGCCTCTGAGGAGGGGTCGTGGCACTAACACCCAAACAGAAACTCAGAGAAGCACGTGGTGAAGGAGGGACAGAAGGGTGGTGAGGGGCAGGAACCTCAGACTGTTGTTTTAGCAGACTCACTCCCCTCTCCCTGAACCCAGAGTCTTGGAGGCTGCAGGCCCCATAGCTCACCTGCAGGGCCAAGTCACATGAGGAGTTCTCGGAAGTTGAACACTCCCTCGCCAAGCACTCCTTCCGGGCCCAACGTGAATGCTCTCTCCTGCTACTCCAGCACTGGAAGGTATTCAATGTCAACACAGCCCAGGAACCAAAGAGCATCTTTGTAGTAGGACACATGGTTCCCAATCATCTTGTAGTATTTACTGGACAAGTGATAGAAACAGCTGTGCACTGATATCACACCTGGGAGGTTATTGAGCATCTCTTTGACATCCTCGATTGTTTCCTTTGTAACTTGTAGGTCCCTGATGTTTAATTTTAGGACTCCAATTGCAGTTTTACACAGGATCACCGCCTTGTCACTACTTTTCATTTTCTCATGGGCCTCCTACAGAAAAGAGCCACATTAGGATCTGTCATGTGTCTGACCATATGAAGGATGGTCTCTACCAGGGACAATAGGTTCACCCTGTGTTCAAATTCACTAATGAAGTTTTCATAAAGCTTAATGAGACCAACTCCTTGGGCAAAGCATGGGTCCTGCACAATGTCAAGCACCTGAAGTGTCAGATGATGCCACAACTTCTTCGTGTAGAGTTCCTCCAGATGGTGCCACACAGAGGCCTGGCCAGGCCTGAGCTCTGGCTCTCCTGCAGAAAGCTGGCTGCATCCTTCATGATGGCAAAAAACCACAGAATTACAGCAACACTGAGAAGTCAGCGCTGTGGGAATGGCAGCTGGAAGTGCTCACTCTCCAGGATTATTTTTAATGATAGCATAATAATGTACTTCTAAAAATATAATTTGCTTAACACTTCTTCCACAGGTGGATATTTAAGTCTCATCCTATTTGTTTTTAATATTAAAAGTAATTTTATAAGGTGGTCATCTTTATGTAAGGTGTATACAAAGTCTGAAAATAAAAATGGCAAAATTTATTTCACAGAGAAGTGAAGTCTTTTGATGACAGTATGTATACTCACTTGCGCTTCCAAATTTTGTGAACATCTTTGTTTGCATTTCAGAAGAACATTCTGGCTGTATTCCTGGCCATTGGAAACATGAAGAAGTCAGTCATTCTGATCACCCTAGGTCTCCTGATCTAGGAAACCCAGCATTGGCACCCTCTTAACCTTTTTTTTCTCTCCTAAATGAGATGCCATATCCCCTAACTTGAATTCCTCTTTAACAGTGAGACGCTGCCCAACTCTGAAACCACCACAGCATGGCTACCTCACCTGCACCTCAGGGGGAAACAATTATGGTGCCACCTGTGAATACCACTGTGATGGAGGTTATGAGAGGCAAGGAACCCCCTCCCAGGTCTGCCAGTCTAGCCGCCAGTGGTCAGGATCACCACCCATTTGTACTTGTGAGTAAAATTAGGGAATGGAGAAAGTAGACATATTTATCAGAGTAATTTGGAGGATCTCTCAATTTGTATGACACATGGGTTCAATAGTTATATATATGATGTGGGAATGGGGGGTGTCTTAGATGAGTTTATTTTAAGGGCCAGTGTTCTGCTTCAGAATACTCCTACTCCAAGATAAAGGGTTTTAAATCTCTAAGTATTTTTTCAGGATTTTTCCCAAGGAAAGGGAGAAACAACCAAAAAGGGTTAATCTGAAAGATTGGAACTCCTCAAGATAGTTTTACCCATGCTGGGATGAAGGAGAAGGCCATAATCTAAATGTCAATTTGCTTCTGCCCTAGCTATGAAGATAAATGTCAATGTAAACTCTGCTGCTGGCCTTCTCGATCAGTTCTATGAGAAACAACGCCTCCTCATCATTTCAGCTCCTGATCCCTCCAACCCATATTATAAAATGCAGATCTCTATGCTACAGGTGAGACCCAATCCACTAATTAGTTCTTAGCTCCTTTATATACTCCCTAACCTCACCCCATTATTCCCTTACCTCTTCCAAATCAAATAGTTGCTCTTTCTGCAGCACAAACCCTACTTACTCAAATTCTTTGTAGAGAACATTTGATCAGTTTTAACTCTATACAAATTTAGTCCTTTTTTGAAATCGCTGTTCTTACTAAAAAGACAGTGAGGACACTGAAATTGTGGGTGTGACTTGAAGGGTTTATGGTGAAGAGTAGAAAGGAATGTGGCAGAGCACTGTAGAGAGACTTGTAAAACAGGTATGATCAAATGTAAATGTTGGCATTAAATTATGTTTATGTTTTCAAGGAATGATAGCATTAATGAATACTTAGATGGTAAGTACTATATAGATACAAAGTATATAAGGGTGCACTTTACACATATTCATTTAATTCTCAAAACAACATTTAACAGGTATGTACTATTACTATCCCCATTTTAAAGGTAAGGAAACTGATACATATAGAGGTTAAAGATTTTCCCAAATCACTAGCTTGTAAATGACTAATCCAGAATTGAACCCAGGCAGTCTGACTTCAGGATCTGTGCTCTTAGCCACCACACATAGCAGAAAAGAAGAAAAAGTATAGTGATATTTCAAAGTGAAATTAGGGAGTTGCACAATGATTTTTTTATAGGAGAAAGAGAGAGCAGATTTATTAAGTGATAGTACACTCCACAGAACATGGAAGCCCGTCAACTCCAAACAGAAATTGATCTCAGGGGCAGGAGGGATTCTAGTCTTTTTTTTTTTTACATTTCACTTTTTTGTTGATGATCTTTTTTATTGAGATATAATTGACATATAACATTACATTTGTGTCAGATGTACAACATAAGTCAATGTTTGTATACATTGTGAAATAAACACCACAATAAATCTAACATTCATAATCATACTTTTTCTTATAATGAGATGAGAACTTTTAAAATCTACCCTCTTACTACTTGTAACTGTGCTATACAGTAGTGTTAGCTATAGTCACCATACTGTATATTCCATTCCATGACTTATTTTATAACTAGAAGTTTGTACCTTTTCACTACCTTGATGCATCTCACCCACCCTGTGTTCCCTCTTTGTGGCAACTACTAACTGTTCTCTGTGCCTCTGAATTTGGTTGAAAGAGTTTTTTTCAACTTTTTTAAAATTAATGTTCAAATACAGTTGTCTCCATTTTCCCACCACCACTTTCCCCTGCCCTACCCACACCCACCTCCCACCATCAATCCCACCCTCCCTTGTCTCCATCCATGGGTCCCTCATTCGTGTTCATTTATGTCCCTGTCCCTTCTTTCCCATGTTATTTCCCTCTCCTTTCCCCTCTGATTACTGTCAGTATGTTGTCTATTTCAGTGTCTCTGGCTACATTTTTCTTGGCATTTTTTTTTTGTTGTTAATTGGGCTCCACTTAGAGGTTAGATCATATGGTATTTGTCTTTCACCACCTGGCTTAGTTCACTTAGCATAATACTTTCCAGTTCCATCCATGCTGTAAAAAAGGGTAAGAGCTCCTTCTTTCTCTCTGCTGCATAGAATTCCATTGTGTAAATGTACCATGGTTTCTTGATCCACTCATTTGCTGATGGGCACCTAGGCTGTTTCCATCACTTGGCTACGGTAAAGTGTGCTGTTAAGAACATTGGGGTGCACAGGTGCTTTTGAATTAGTGTTTTCAGGATTCTTAGGGTATAAACCCAGCAGTGGAATTGCTGGGTCAAAAGGCAATTCCATTTTTAGTTTCTTGAGGAAATTCCGTATTTCCCCCAGAGGCTGCACCAGTTTGCATTCTGACCAACAGTGTACTAGGGTTCCCTTTTCTCCACAACCCCACCAGCACTTATTGTTTGTTGATTTGTTTATGATGGCCATTCTGACCAGTGTGAAGTGGTATCTCATTGTGCTTTTAATTTGCATCTCTCTATTGGCTAGTGATGTTGAGCATCTTTTCATATGTCTCTGGGCCCTCTATATGTCCTCCTTGGAGAAGGGTCTGTTTAAGTTTTTGCTCTTTTTATTGTCTTTTTTTTTTTTTTTGGTCTTCCTGGAGTGTAGTTGTGTGAGTTCTTTACATATTTTGGAGATCAAATCTTTGTCCTAGTAATCACTGGCAAATATGCTTTCCCATATGGTTGGTTCTCTTTTCATTTTAAAGCTGTTTTCTTTAGCCATGCAGAAGCTTTTTATTTTGATCAGACCCCATTTGTTTATTTTTTCTTTTATGTCCCTTGCTTTAGGGGACATATCAGTGAAGATGTTGTGTGGAATATCTGAGACTTTCCTGCCAATATTATCCTCTAGAACTTTTATGCTGTCATTACTTATATTTTAGTCTTTTATCCATCTCGAGTTTATTTTTGTGTATAGTGTAAGTTGGTGGTCAAGTTTCTTTTTTTTTGCATGTAGCCATCCAAATCTTCCAACACCATTTGTTGAAGAGGCTATTTTCATTCCACTTTAGCTTTTGGAGCCCTTTGCTGAATATTAATTGACCATAGAGACTTCAGTTTATTTCTGGGCTCTCAATTCTATTCCATTGATCTATGCATCTGTTCTTATGGCAGTACCAAACTGTTTTGATTACCGTGGCCTTGTAATATATTTTAATGTCAGGTATGATAATCCCGCTAAATTTGTTATTCTTTCTCAAAATTGCTGCAGCTATCCATAGTCATTTATCATTCCAAATAAATTTTTGAAGTCTTTGTTCTATATCTGTGAAATATGTCATTGATAATTTAATAGCTTTGCAATTTAGGTACAAGCACTGAATGTATAAATTGCTTTGGGTAGTATAGACATTTTGATAATGTTAATTCTTCCAATCCATAACCATGGTACATGCTTCCATTTATTTGTGTCTTCTTTAATTTCTTTCTTCAGCATTGTGTAGTTTTCTGAGTACAGGTCTTTTACCTCCTTGGTTAAATTTATTCCGAGGCATTTTATTTGTCTTGTTGCATTGTCAAATGAGATTTTTTTTCCTGATGTCTGTTTCTGATGTTTCATTGTTGGTGTATAAAAATGCCTCTATTTCTGAATATTGAATTTGTATCCCACCGTTTTGCCAAATTCACTTATTAGATGGAGTAGTTTTTTGGTGGAGTCTAGGATTTTCTATGTACACTATCATGTCATCTGCAAACAATGACAGTTTTACTTCCTCCTTTCTAGTTTGGTTGCCTCTTATTTCTTCTTCTTGTCTGATCACTGTGGCTAGGACTTCCAGTAGTATGTTGAATAGAAGTGGTGAGAGCAGACATCCTTGTCTTCTTCCTGATCATAATGGGAAAGCTTTTAGTTTTTGCCCATTGAGTATGATGTTGGCTGTAGGTCTCATATATGGCCTTTCTTATGTTGAGGAATGCTTACTCTATTCCCACTTTGCTAAGTGTTTTTATCATAAATGGGTTCTGTACCTTATCAAATGCTTTTTCCACATCTATTGATATGATCATGTGATTTTCATCTTTCCTTTTGTTTATGTGATGTATTACATTTATCGATTTTCTACTAATGTACCATCCTTGCATCCCTGGGATGCATCCCACTTGATCATGGTGTGTGATATTTTTAATGTATTTCCAGATGTGGCTTGCTGTGGTGGACTCCAGCCAGCAGAGTCTGCCTGTTGTGGCTGATGATGAGAATAAATGCACAGGTGACAACAATCCTGTGGAGAAAAAGGGAATAGCATGGCTACTCTCTCAAAGGGAGAGTGTCTATGAATGCCTCAGCCACTCTCTCAAGAGGAGCACGCCTCAACCCTTGCCTAGACAAGCTTTTATTTTTTTCCACAGGTCTTATATCAGAGAACAATTTACTATCTATGACATATATTATTGTCTACGTTTTAGGTACAATCAAGGAAATGAAAATAACATGCAGAGAGGAATGGCAGCAAGCTGATTAGCTCTGTCCTTGGACAAATTCACACAAGCTTTGTATATTACCTTGAAGATAGACAATACACATTCGTTGTTTTAGATGAGGGTGATGGAGTTTTAGCAAGAGCAAGCCATACCAGTCTGTATGCATCTTCTAGGCCTTATTCCCATGGGAAAACCTGGTTTGAAGGTCTGGCTCCTGCCCATCATTTTGATTCTGTAGGTTTTCCATACAGAGCTGAGTCACATTTTCCAGACTAAAACAAACTGGTCCCCTACAGTTTGCCAATATTTTGTTGAGGATTTTAGCATCTATGCTCATTACCAATATTGGCCTGAAATTTTCTTTCTTTGTTATGTCTTTATCTGATTTTGGGATTAGGATGATGCTGGCTTCAAGAAAAAAGCTTGGGACACTTTCATCTTCTTGGAATTTTTGGAATAGACTTTGAAGAATAAGGGTTAGCTCTTCCTTAACTCTTTTATAAGATTCTCCTTTAAAACTGTCCAGTCCAGACCTTTTGTGTCCCAGGAGTTTTTTGCCTACTGCTTCTATTTCATCAGCTGTTATTCATATGTTCAGGCTTTCTACTGCTTCTTCATTCAGTTTTTGAAGATTATATTTTTCTATAAATTTGTCCATTTCACCTAGGTTTTCAAATTTCTTGGCATATAGTTCTTTGTAATAATTTCTTACAATCCTTTGTATTTCTGTGGTGTGAGTAGTAATTTCTCCTCTTTCATTTCTGATTGTGTTTATTTGGGTCCTCTCTCTTTTTTTTTCTTGATGAGTCTGCTTACAGGTTTGTCAATTTTCTTTATCTTTTCAAGGAACCAGATCCTGAACTTATTGATCCTTACCATTGTTTCCTTAGTCTCCATATTGTTAAATTCTGCTTTGATTTTGGTTATTCCCTTCCTTCTACTTGCTTTGGGCCCACTATGTTGTTGTTCCTCCAGTTCTTGTAGATATAGGGTTAGGTTGTTTATTTGAAATGTTTTTATCTTTTTTTAGGTAGGCCTGTATTGCTATGAACTTCCCTCTCAGGACTACCTTCACTGTGTCCCATAAATTTTGGACCATTGTGAGTTCATTTTCATTTGTTTCCACAAACTTTTAATTTTTTCCCTTGATATCATTCTTAATCTATTCATTGTTTAATAGCATGCTATTGAATCTTCATGAGCTTTTGTGGTTTTGAGTTTTTTCCTTGGGGTTGGTTTCTAGTTTCAGGCCCTCATGGTCTGAGAGGATGCTTTGTATGATTTTGATTTTCTTGAATTTGTAGAGGCTTGTTTTGTGTTCTATCATATGGTCTATCTTTGAGCATAATCCATATGCATTTGAAAAGAATATGTATTTTGCTTCTTTGGGATGAAAGTTTCTGTATGTATCAGTTAAGTCCATTGGATCTAGGACATTGTTCAATGCTGCAATATCTTTGTTGATATTTTGTTTGTAATATCTATCCTTTTTTGATAGTGGAGTGTTAAAATCACCTAGCATAAGTGTGTTGCTGTCTATATCTTTCTTGAAGTCCTCCATATTTTCTTTATGTATTTGGGTGCTCCTATGTTGGGTGCATATATGTTTATAATGTTTATGTCTTCTTTCTTTGTACTTCACAAATAATTATTAATAGCCCTTCTGCATATTTATGTCTTCCTGATGGATTCTTCCCTTGAATATTATGAAGTGTCCTTCTGGGTCTCTTTTTATAGCCTTTGTTTTGAAGTCTGTTTTGTCAGATATAAGTATTGCTACCCCCATTTTTTTCCTGTCTGTTTGCACGGAATATTTTTCCCCCAATCTTTCACTTTAAGTCTGTGTAGGTCTTTTGTTCTGAGGTGGGTCTCTTGTAGGCAGCATATGTGTGAATCATGTTTTCTTATCCATTCAGCTACCTTATGTCTTTTGACTGGAGCATTTAATCCATTTACATTTAAGGTTATTATTGATAGGTACTTATTCATTGCCGTTTTCCTCCCTTTGTACCTTGGTTCCTTTCTCTCTCACAGCATTTCTTCATCTTTTTAAGGCAATCCCTTTAGCATACCTTGCAGTGCTGGTTTAGTGCTGGTGTATTCTTCTAGCCTTCTTTTGTCTAGAAAGCTCAAAAGGCCTTATTTGGCCTTCCATTTTAATTGAGTATCTTGCTGGATAGAGTAGTCTTGGTTTCAGGCCTTTGGTTTTCATTACTTGGAATATTTCTTGTCATTCCCTTCTGGATTGTAATGTGTCTGTTGAGAAGTTGCTCACTTGTATGTTACTCCCTATTTCTCCCTTGCTGCCCTTAAGATTCTCTCTCTGTCTTTAAATTTTGCCATTTTAATTATGATGTGTTTTGTAGTAGGCTTTTGGGTTCCTCTTGATTGGTACCCTCTCTGCTTCCTGGACTTGTATGGCTTCTTCTCTCATCAAATTAGGAGAGTTTTCCATCATTACCTTTTCAAACAGTTTTTCTATCCCTTGCTCCTCTTCTTCTCATTCTGGTATCCTTATTTATGGATATTATTCCATTTCATGTTATTCTGCCTTTCCCTTAACCCCTCTTCATTCTTTTTCAGTCTTTTTTCCTTGTCTTGCTCTTTTTGGGAGGTTTTTTTCTACGTTGTCCTCCAGCTCACTGATTTGTTCCTCTTCTTCAATGAGCCTGCTTTTGATTTCTTCTACTGTGTTCTTTAATTCAGAAATTGTATTCTTCATTTCTTCTTGGCTTTTGTTGATTGTTTCTATGTCCATTTTTATACTGATATAGTGTTCAGTAAGTTTCTCATAATTTCCCTATCATTTTTGGCAGTCTGCACTGAGTTCATTGAGCTTCCTTATAACCATTGTTTTGAACTCAATATCTGATAGTTGACTTGCTTCTATTTCATCTAGCATTCTTTCTGGGGATTCCTCCTTTCCTTTAGATTGAGGGTTGTTTTTTTTTTTTTTTTTTTTTTTTTTCTTTTTTTTTTTTTTTTTTTTTTTTTTTTTTTTTTTTTTTTTTTTTTTTTTTTTTTTTTTTTTTTTTTTTTTTTTTTTTTTTGTCTTTCCATTGTTTATGGGACTGTTCTTGTTTGTTTTTGTTTCTTAAATTGATCTGTTTTGACTTTCTGACTTTGTGGTGTGAACTTCTATGGTGGGAGGCCTGTGAGATACAGTGGTTCAATCTCATTGATCACCTGAAGTTCATGTTCTTGGGATGTCCTTTATGCCTTTTATACTGATTTTCTAGATGTACTTGGGTTTTGCTTGTTGTTGGGTTGTTCTTTTGTGGGTCCTTCCTTGCCACTGGTTGACTAATGGTCATTTCGCCTACCTCGTCTTGTGTGCTGTTGTGCAGGCACTGCCTGAACAAAACCACAGAACCCAAGAAACAAATCCACACACACAAATATTAATCCCCCCACAATGCCACTATCAATAGCTAATGAAGCAGTACTAATATGTGTGTCACAGGATTTAGACTAGTATAAGAAAACAGTGTGGATATGAGATGACCTACTAAAAGAGAAATGATTTTGAGAGGGTAGAAGGAGGAGCACTGATAAGAATTGGGAGGCAAAGCAATGGAAGGAGTGGAGGTAAAGTTTACCTCATGAATAAAGAAAGGGAACGAAGAGTGTGGAATGGAGTATGAGAAGTGCACAATATTAGGTTTAAACAGATATTATAATAGTATAAAATAAAATAAAGTTAGAGAGAGAAATAAAAAAGAAGGGAAATATTAAATAGTTAATAAAAATATAGGAGCCAAATTGGAGAGAAAGATCCACTGGAGTACTATCGACAACAAATGAGCTAAAATTGATACAGGTGGTATGGAAATAAGAGGGAAAAAGAAACAAAGGAAAGTCTAAGAGATGTTTAGAGGAATGGGTAGTGATTTTGTAATGATAGAAGGAGAGGGGATACTAAGAGTGAGGAACAAAAACTAGGCTAAGTGAGGGAAAAAATAAAATTTGGGATGTAAAGGAAAAGAGAAAAAGGAGAATAAAGAAGAATAAAAGGGCAGGATGAAAGAGAAATAGAAGAAAGACAAAAAAGAAAAAGAGAAAGAAACAGGCTAAGACAGCAGAATAAAAATTTGAGTAAAATAAAAAAGAATAGGAGAGGGGTCCAGTAAAATTTTTTATTTGAAATAGAGAATTGGTGAAGCTCTAGAGATAACCTTGAAAAAACAATGCAACAAAAACTACCCTACCCACAACCAACTAGCAAAGTTTGTTACAGGTGTAGAGAGAACACTGGTATTTTAATAGTTGGGCCAAAGGATGTGAAATGACCCTTGACAAGAGAATTCATTTCGAGTGTCTGGACAGGCAAAAAATATTAAGAGTGTAGAATGGAAATCAGTTGTAGCTAGAGGGAAAACCAAATTTTAAATGAGAATACAAGGAAAGAAAAAGGTAAGGTGGGCTAAGAGAAGGGAGGGGCAAAATATGTGAATTGAAATACACTATAGTATAAAATCTAGTGACTTCTTATGTACAAATTCCCTGGACAAGAAATGAATGTTATAAAGCTATGCAGGAAAGAAAACATTGCAAATCATGAAGACCACAGTGGCTTTCATATTGGTTTTCTCTTGTATTTACCCCTCTTTTTTTTTCCTTTCTGGATCAGCCTCTGGTGATGTCAGATGTTGACCCTGTCTGACCTTAGACAGCCTGTTCAATACTTCCAGTGATCTGCTGTCACTTTCAATTGTTAATATGGTCTCTCTGCACTCAGCAGTCAGGTTTAAGCACCATAGGGGAAGGCCAAATCCCTCCTGCTGCGGGAGCTATTGTTTCCCCTCAGGTAGCTGCTGCTCATAGGGGAGTGGTCTGCCTGAGCAGGATGATTGCTGTTTATGGGGGTTGACTCAGCATCAGATCCAGGCAGCTACATTCTCAGTTCTCTCCTCAAAGCCTCCATCCCCAGTCTGTCTTCAAGTCTCTCTAGTCTACTCTGCCCTTCCTTTACCAGTAATCTACTGTCTCTGGCTGTCTCCTTTGGTTGTTTATCTGGTCACTAGGACTCAACAGTCAGGTTTAAGCACCAAAGGGCCAGGGAAGAGACCCTCCTGGTGTACAGGCTATTGTTTCCTCTCAGGCTACTGACACTCAGAGAGGAGTGGTCTGCCTGAGCACAAAGGCTGCTGTTGTCTTGGGGATGACTTAGCACCAGATTCCTGGTGGCTAATCTCTCAGTTCTCTCCCCAAAGCTTCTGTCCCCAGTATCTCCTCAAGCATCTCTAGTCCATGCTGTCCTTGCCTTCATCCGAGTCCCGGGTAAGTGGCTGCAAATGAAAACTTGTGCATCAGCCCATTAAACAGCCCTTGCATCTCCAACCATCTGTCTCTGGTAGTGAGCAACCCCGCTGCTTTTTCCACTGGTTGTTATCTGTGTACTTTTTGGGCTTTGGTGTTCTAGGCTGAGAATCCTAGCTTAGGGTTAAGACCCCATTCTTCTTAGGAGGATCCAATTGGCCACTTAATTATCCCACTGGTGATGCTGCCTGTGGGCACCCAGTCAGCCCTCTCAAATCTCCACTGCACTCCTAACCAGACCAGTTGTGCCCAAGCTGGTTCTGTATGTCTAAAGTTGTATGTTTCTCTCTGTCTATTGCTTTGTTGTTTGTTCTGGGTGGTTTCTGCACAATCGAATTGTAACTCCAAATTGGTCTGGGAGGAGGTCAGTGTGACTTCCATTCAGTCCTCAGCTGTCTTCCTTGTCCCTGCACACAGGACAGAACCCAGCTGGATGGTCCTTGGTTCCACGCCGGGTATACATAGCTGTGGTTTGTGGCAGCAGGGGTGGGCAGTGTGGGCAGCACATGAACCATTCAGAGCCCAGAAAGTCTCCATGCCAGCTGCAGCGCCCCTCAGGAAAGTTAGCACAGATAACATAAGGCTGGCACTTACTGGGGTGTGCTGTTGTGTGACTGTGGCCACTAGAGGGACATGAGGCTGGCAACCAGATGCAAGCTGAGTGCTCCAGGATTCTATTCTTATAGGGTGGATGCACAATGATTTTTAACACACTAAACAGGGGGTGTCAAACTCATTTTCACCAGGGGCCACATCAGCCTCACAGTTGGGCCAAATGTAATTTTAGGACTGTATAAATGTAACTACTCCTTAACAGTTAAGTGAGAGCTCAGCGTTGCTGCTGGGTAGAAACAAGGTGCTAGGCCAGATAAAATAAGGTGGAGGGCCAGATTCGGCTTGTGGACCTTGTGTTTGCCACCTGTGCACTACAAGATAACTAGCCAAAGCTACTTTCAGGAAAGGAAATGTGGATAAGACAGAATAGATATGGCCACTAGGACTTATGAAAAAATATAGACTAGATTCTTGAAGAGAACTCAAAGTATGATGACAAGACAGAGAGAACCAACTCTGAAGAAATGCAAAGGGGCTGGATACCCAGGTAAAAGAAGAAGCTATTTAGGGGTTTTCTAAAGGTTGAATCATTTAAGTTGTCAATATTTAGAGGGCCATGATAGAAGCAGCTTTATCAAAAGCATGGCCCTAAATATCTAGACCAAACAGGACCTAAATCTTTTAGAAATCCCCCTCCCCCTGCAAAAAAAGGCAAACAAATTCAATGAACAGAAAAAAACTTGAACAGAAAAAAAGAACAAGGATTGGAACAAGCCAATGAGGACAGTGACTCTGAAGCTCAAGACTAGAGGAGTAGCCCAAAGATTAGACAAGGATGGGTAGCCAGGGAGTATTCACTAAGGCTTTAAACTTTGCTCTAGGTAACTGGCTTGGCAATAACACTACAGGAAACAGCACAAATAGCCAGGGTAGGATTACACGGTGTCCTGTCTAGTGTGAAGAAGGCAACAAAGGGTGAGGAAAAAAATACTGGCAGTTTTTTGCATAATTCCTCGAGACAGAGATTGTAGCCTAGTGGTAGGGATTGCACACTTGGGTAGACAGTAGCAACCCTGAATTTAAATCTTGGCTTAGCATTTTATTGTCATACAAATTTGGACAAGTTACATTTTCCTCTACAGAATAAGAATACCACTGGCTTTGCTAGGAGTATTATGAGGATTTTATTAAGTTATGTCTGCAAAGCATTAGCTATATGTGTTCAGTAAATAATAGCCATTATATATCACAATAAACAACATGTAAAGCAGTGTTGGCCAGGTAGGGTAGTTGATTAGAGCTTCATCACAACACGCCAAGGTTGTGGGTTTTTTTTTTTAACATTAATGTGTGGTTGCTTCTCATGCACCCACTACTGGGGACCTCACTCCCAACCCAAGCATGTGCCCCAACTGTGATTCAAAACAGCAACGCTTTGGTTTGCAGGCCAGTACTCAGTCCACTGAGCCACACCAGCCAGAGCAAGGTTGTGGGATTTAATTCCCAGTCAGGGCACATACAAGAATCAACCAATAAATGACTAAATAAGTGGAACAACAAATTGATGTTTCTTTCTCTCTCAAAAATAAAAAATATATAAAAATAAAAAAGGACCTATATAGCTTCCAATTATAATATAAATAGGTCCTAGGTACATAATGTACAGCATGGAAACTATAGTTAATAATACTGTATTGTGTATTTGAAAGTTGCTAAGAGAATAGATCTTAACAGTTCTCATCACAAGAAAAAAATTATAACAATGTATGGTGATGGATGTTAACTAGACTTATTGTGGTGATCATTTTTTAATATATAAAGTATTAGGTGATTATGTTATATACCTGAAATTAATGCTATATACATCAATGTGCATCTCAATTAAAAAAAAAGAACCTACATATTTTAAAGCCTATGCAAAGGTAAGCAAGAAGAGGTTATGTTCCTGCAATTCATAAATTACATTTGTCTTTTGTACCCTATACACTGTAACCAGTTTCATATACTTTCTTGGAATAAAGGAAATACTGTTAGGGTGAGTACATCAGGAATGACATAGGGAAGTGGTTATAGACCTCATCATGTGATGGTTGGGAGACAAGCCCTTCTTTTCCCACACATTGCCTCAAGGTAGTACCAGAAAGAATCAGCTAAGTAGTTTTAGGTTTGAATCTGAGAGACTGTTCCATAAAACCTTCTCTCCCCTCCCAGAAATCTACCTGTGGACTGGACCTGCGACATGTGACCATCATTGAGCTGGTGGGGCAGCCACCTCAGGAAATGGGGCGCATCAAGGAACAACAGCTGTCAGCCAATATCATTGAGGAACTCAGGTCTAGGCTGGGGGGCCACAGGGAAAGGGTGGGCAGAAACCCTAGGTGAAACATTGACAACAGGAGGGTTGTGGGAAAATCAGCTACACTACTCTCTTGAGGCACTGCTTGTGTTTGAATTCTTTGGGTGAATTAGTTAAGACCAGATTAGCCCTGACTGGGTAATTCAGTTGGTTAGAGCATTTTCTCAATATGCCAAGGTTGTGGGTTCAATACCTGGTCAGGGCACATATAAGAATCAACCAATGGCCCTGACTGGTGTGATTCAGTTGGTTAGGTATCCTTCCATAAAGCAAAAGGTTGGATTCCTGGTCAGAGCACATGCCTGGATTACAGGTTTGGTCTTCAGTCCAGACAGGGTCCAAGCAAGAGGCAGCCAATTGATGTTTCTCTTACACATTGATGTTTCTATCCCTATCTTTCTCCTTCCCTCCTCTCTCTCTAAAAATAAATGAATAAAATCTTAAAATTAAATTAAATTTTAAAAAGAATCAAGTAATGAATACATAAGTGAAACAAGTCAATGTTTTTCTCTCTGCCCCTCGCTCTTACAAGTCAATAAATAAAAAAAAAATTTAAACCACAGAGTGGCAGAATGTAAGAATCAAATAGGGAGGGGGCTTAAAATACAAATGACCAGGCCCCATCCTAAACTACCTCAAGACTGCTTTTTTTTTACATATATAAATAAGGACATAATTCTGAAACACAGCTATGACTGATACACAGACCCAAACATGACTCAGATAGGCCTCTCATCCTGTTACCTCATGGCCTCACCTATTTGCCTTCAGATTTACTGCCTTCTCAAATAGGCAGTAAAATATGAATCATACCTATCTGCTCCTGGGGGAAGAACAGACTATAGGTGACAGATGGTGGAAATTGACTTTTCTCATTATTGATCCATTATCACCCTTCCAATGCTTCTACATATACTCAGAGCTAATAAAGCCACCACTGCTCTCTGTTCTAGATATACTACCTGCTTCTACGTCTTATTTTCAGTAGGGACAGAAAGATTCAAGCCCCTTATAAAGTAAAGATTGAAAAACACTCAGATGAAGAAGACTGAAGGCTTGCAGCTACAGGTAGAAGAGTTGACCAGGTGATATTGATTGACCTCAGAGCTTCCATGTATGTTTGTGCAAGGATGCCCAGTTCAACTCTAGAAAACACTAGTCACATCATAGAGCATGCAACTGGTGCTCCCTGGAGTTATTCCATGCAGCCTGCATCGATATATGTGGTACTCCTGCTCAAGAGGGTCTATGAGGGAAACACAGCCTGGTAATAATATAGCTGCTTCATCTGGAGTGAGGAAGCAACAGCTTGGCAGAGCTAGACATTTAAGGGCAGCAAGTCTTGAGTCTGAGCAGAGAAAAACAATGGGGCTTGAGATAGTAGTGAAGGGGATGGAGACAAAAGATCAGTTGAAGAAGGAATTAGTCCATCAATGGAAATGTGAGAAGTCAGAGGGTAGTAGAACCTGGTGGGATGAAGCCCAGACAAAATCTCATACCTCCCTGGGCTCCTCTCTCTAGGCACTTCCAGCGCCTTACTCACTCCTACTTCAACATGGTGTTGATTGACAAGCAAGGGATTGACCGGGAACGCTACATGGAACCTGTCACCCCAGAGGAAATCTTCACATTCATTGATGACTACCTACTGAGCAATCAGGAGCTGACTCAGCACCGGCAACAAAGGGACATGTGCGAGTGAACTTGAGTCAGGGCATGGTTAACATCAAGGGAAAAGTTCCTTTAGTTGGGTGAAACTGGGGCCTGATAAAAGGAGGAAATGGTTTCCTACAATTCTAGGGACAGGATTTGGAGGTGGGTGAGGTCACCAATCCTGGAACATTTCTAAGCACCTTTTTAGGGCTCTGTAATAGTTTCCCTAAGTAATCTTTTGTTTTAGATAGCACTAGAGGACCATAAGAAGCTAGGTAGGGACTGAGGAGAGGCCCTGGGCAGTGCGTTAGGGTAGAATGTCTTTCTGTCCTATCCTAGTCTTCTTCCAGCTCTTCAAAGTCTTCCAGATAAGTAAACCTTAAATTCATTCACTAACTGGCTGTGCTTTGTTTTTGTTTTTGTTTTTTTTTTATATTAAACACTTAATAATATTGTCTAGCCATTTTATGTCATTATTCTTTGTGGCTCCTTTCTATATTTGGGGCTTATCAGATATACATAAACACTTAAGTTAGTACTTTGGAACAAAGCCATTTGAGATTGTTTGTGTTGCAACATGTATAAAGTGTTTCTTCAAGGATCACCTGGAATGAACAATAAGAGGCTTTATTTTTCCTGGCATAGTCAGTCCACAGCAATTCCTTCCTGTCCAAAATGAACAGAGCCATTCTAGAGTGGGTCTTTTCTTCTTTTTGTATAAGGAAATGAACAAGCTTATGAACAAGACCTGGGTAATGTACCAGTCCAAGTTCCTAGTTACTTTGTTCCAAATACAGATTTTAAATTTTTATGGCATGGGTACTTGTCTCTTAAGTTAAGCATAAACAATCTTGGGTATCTTACAACAATTTTTAAAGAGAGTAAACAAAACATTGACCTCATGTTTAGTTTTTATTCTGGAATGAAATGCTCTTTTTAATTGAAGTATAGTTGACATACAATGTTATATTATTTTCAGGTGTATATCATAGAGATTCACATTTATACACCTTACAAAGTAATCACCATGAAAAGTCCACTATCCATCTTTCACCATACAAAGTTACTGGGATATTATTGACTGTATGCCCTATTCTGTACTTTACATCCTCTTATGTATTGTAAGTTTGTACCTCTTAATCCCCTTCATCTTTTTGACCATACCCCTAGCACCCAACCTTCTGGCAGCTATCAGGTTTTCTGTATCTATGAGTCTGTTTGTTTTATTTGTTCATTTGTTTAGTTTTTTTAGATTCTAAGTTTTTAGTTTTTTTTTTTTTAGATTCCATAAAACTCTTACTACTAGATCTCCCAGTTTGGTTATTCCCACATAGTGAAATAATACAGTATTTGTCTTTCTTTCATTTATTTCACTTAGCGTAATACCCTGTAGATCTACCCATGTTGTTGCAAGTGACAAGATTTCACTCTTCTTCATGACAGAGTAATATTCCAGAATGTGTATTTCTGTGTATCCATTTCTTCTTTGTTGATTCATCTATTGATGATCACTTACATTGATTCTATATCTTGTCCATTGTAAATAATGATGCCATGAACATAGGGATGCATATATCTTTTTTCAGATCAATTTATTATTTTATTTAAATACTTTAGATTTTTATTGTTGTTCAAGTACAGTTTTCTGCCTTCCCTACCACCCTCCCGTTTCCACCCCCCTTGTAATTGTCCATGTGTCTTTTACAGTTGTTCCTGTAAACATTTCACCTTTTCCCCCCATTATCTCCTCCCTTCACCCTTCTGGTTACTGTCAGCTTGTTTTCAATTTCATTTGTCTTTGGTTATATTTTTCTTGCTTGTTTGTTTTCTTGGTTAGGTTCCAGTTAAAGGTGAGATCATTTGGTATTTGTCTTTCACCACCCGGATTATTTCATTTAGCATAATCTTTTTAAATTAGTATTTTGTTTTCTTCAGATAAGTGCCCAGAAGTAGAATTGGTGGGTCCTTCTTTGTCTCTTTTTATAGCCTTTGTTTTAAACTCTATTTTGTCTGATCAAGTACTGCCAGAATTTGTCTGAAAGTACTGCTAGCTGACATTCTTTATTTTTTTTGTATACATTCTTATGAAATATCTTTTCCTTCCTATTACTTTCAGTATGTGTGTATCTTCCAATCTGGAGTCTCAGGTAGGCAGCATATGTAAGGGCCTTTTTATCCTTTTATCCATTTAGTCACCCTATGTTTTTTCAATGGAGCACTTAGTCAATTTACATTTAAAGTAATTATTGATTGATATGTACTTCTTGGCATTTTGTTTTCATACTAGATTTATTAGTGGTTAGTCTGCTGTCTTTACTACATGTTTGCCTTTACTAGTGACTATTTTATTTCATATATTTCCTTATTTCTAATTTTAGCCTTTTCTCTTTCACTAAAAGAATTTCCTTTAATATTTCTTGTAATTCTGGTATAGTGCTGATGAAATTCTTTAGCTTTTGCTTGTCTGGGAAAATCTTGATCTTTCCTTCAATTCTAAATGATAATCTTGCTGGGTAGAGTATTCTTGGTTATATGTTTTCCCTTTTCATTGTGTTGAATATATTGTGGGTACTCCCTTCAGGTCTGCAAAGTTTTTGTTGAAGTCAGCTGACAGTCTTACAGAAATCCCCTTGTATGTAACTAGTTGTTTTTCTTTTGCTGCTTTTAAAATTCTCTCTTTAATGTTTAACTTTTAACAATTTAATTATAATGTTCATTGGCATGGGTCTCTGAATTCATCTTGCTTGAGAATCTCTGTGCTTCCTGGACTTGGATATCTGTTTCCTTCACCAGGTTAGTTAGTGAAAATTTCAGCTATTATTTCTCCAAATAAGTTTTTCATCCCTTTCTCTCTCCTCCTTCTGGGTCCCCTATGATTTGTATGTTATATACTTTGGGATATTATCTCAAAGGTCCTTTATGCTATCCTAATTCTCTTTAATTCTTTTTTATTTTTGATCTCCCAATTTGGTGATTTCCACTAGCCTGTCTTCATGATTGTTGATCCATTCTTATGCATTATCTGATCTGTTGATTTCCTGCAGTATATATTTCATTTTAGTTATTACATTCTTCAGTTCTGACAGGCCCCTTTTTATAATTTTTATCTCTTTGTTGAAGTTCTCACTTAGTTTATCCACTTGTCTGCAGAGTTTAATGAGCATCTTTATGACTATTACTTTGAACTGTTTATCTAGTAGATAGCTTATCTTAGTTTCAGAACTCCTTTCTGGGGTTTTGTAGTGTTTTGTTGTTGTTGTTGTTGTTGTTATTGTTGGTTTGGAACATATTCTTTACTTTCTTCATTTTGCCTGTTTTGATTAGGTAAGACAGCTAAACCTTCTGATCCTGAAGAATTTGACTTAGTTACAAGGTATTCTGTGGGGCCCTGTGTTGGACTCACCCTTGTCACCAAAGCCAGGTGCTCCAGAAGTGTTTCCTGGGTGGACTATTGTGGTCTCCTATTGTGGCTGGGCCACAACTTCTATGGACACATTGGGAGGCAAGGCTTATCCCTAGTCCACTGGCTGTGATGCCTGGTCACAACTATTGCAAGCTCATTGGTATGCAGGGCAAGCCTTCTATGTGTCTGGCTGTGAGGCCCAGCCATGCTGTTGCAGACACACTGCTGTGTGCTGGTGCCAAATGAGGCCACCCACTGTGTTTGGCAGGGCAAAAGCTGCTTTGTAGGGGTACTAACCTGAGTGTGTCCTCAGGGAAATGCCAGAGTGGGCTGAACAATGTTAACAAGGTTAATGGAGAGCATCAGAATTGGTGTCTGCCAGTGTCAGACCAGCTAGGCCAAAGAAAGTGGGGGAAATGGTGCCTACCAACACCTCAGACTCAAGAAAAATTTCCAACAGATACCTGTCCCTCCAGCACACACCCTAAAATTAGCCAATGTATCATCTTCATGTATGATCTAGGTGATTTTCAAACTGCTGTCTCTGTGCTGGGACTCAGAAAGAGAGCAACCTGGGTTTTCTACAGCCCTTTGGCTCTCTCAGACATAAGCCCCGCTAGTTTTCAAAGCCAGATGTTATGGGGGCTCCTCTTCCTGATGCAGGCTAGGTCTCTGACTAGGTCTTTGACTCCTTGCTCTTCAGGACAACGTCTTCGCTTGTGATATCCTTCCCACTTGTGAGTCACTACACAAGGAGTTGGGCAAAGGGTAGGTCATGAGTAGACTTAATCTCTACCCCTCCTACCCATTTAAATGTGGCCTTTTCTTTATATCTGTAGTTGTAGAACATTTGTTCTGCTGGTTTTCAGACTATTCTTACAGAGAGCTGTTCTATATGTAGTTGTAGTTTTGTGTCAGTAAGAGGAGGTGAGCTCAGGACCTTCCTATTCCACCACCTTGAACTCGAAGCCAGGAGCCTTGCTCCTGAAAGCCAATTTATTTAGCTTGTCCATCAAATGTCATTCCTTGTGGTTGGTGCAGTGCCCCTGCAACAGATGGGTCTCTAGATGGGATCTGCAATAGTTAGCTGTGTTTTAAAGAGCTCCTCTCCTCTGAAGTGATAGCAAAAGGAAGTATCACCAAAGACAACCAGGACACTTTAGCAAGTGTAGATGGCTATTCCTTATAGATTATTGGAGGTGGGGAGAGCTTCAAAACATTCTTGGACTTGTCACTTCCCTTTTTAGAGCATTGGGCTACAAATGTTATATTTACTGTTGCTTCATTTAAGAGTTATTAGGAAAATGCTGCAGTGGGTGGGAGCTTAGGAAGAAAAATCAGACAAGAGCAGAATGTTTTATCTTGTCCCTTCCAGTTGCCTCATGAGCAACAATCTCTTCTTAGCCTCCAGTTCCACAGTAAAAGGTGGCCAATGCTGTTCCTTCTTTAGAGGAGCTCTGAGCTCATGATCTAGGAACCCTTAAAAGCACCACTGCAAGCCTTTGCGAAACTTAACAGAGAAAAAGGAAAAAAGACAGATTCATCCTCATTTATTAACTCCATCAGATAATAAGTTTTAAGAGATGAGCGTACACCAAGGGCAAAAGCTGCTTTGTAGGGGTACTAGCCTGAGTGTGTCCTCAGGGAAATGCCAGAGTGGAGTGAACAATGTCATTAACATACACCAGGTGGAAGCTGGCAGCCCAAAATTTAACCTTAAGAGCCAGGCATGAAAAGTAAATTTGAGGCAGGGTTATTGGGAAGTGGGCCTACACTCAGATCCATGCTCTGGATTCAGTCACACTCAATGGTGTTTCGGTGTTTTAAAGAAAAGTTCTTTACTGTGCTGCTGAGAACCTTCTGTTCCACACTCATGGAAGGAGCCCAGTATCATGGTTAAGATCCAATACTCTTTCTTCTTCAGCTATATCCAGGGGGTCATCAGTGCAAAATTAGAGAGGAGAATGAAGCAGGCTAGATGGAAAGGCAGAGCTAATAAAGTTTGAGCACTCACTATATGCCAGGTGCCATTCTAAACATTCTATTGATTGATTCTGAAATGTTCACAAGAATCTTATAAGGGAGGCACTATTATTAGTCCCATTTTTCAAATTAGGGAACTGTAGCACAGAGAAGTTAGGCAACTTGTTTAAGATCAGACAACTAGTAAGTGGCACAGTCAGAATTTAAACAACAGCAATCTGGCTCCAGAGTCAATGTCCTTAAATAGTATACTATATTATCTCTACCAATTTTTGTCCTTTTCATTTAGACAGCTCCTGGTAAGGAAAAAGGTTTCACCATATACATAATATCCTACTCAGAGATAAGACTCAGAGTGGCCCCACGAGGAAAGGGGGAAATGAAAGGCT
>PVKM010010623.1:0-34614 GCA_004027735.1 Carollia perspicillata | reverse complement strand
TAACTAAGTGGCTGCACGTACTGTTAATGTTAATTCACCATGTGCAGTCAAAGACTGCTTGGTTACTTCGTATTCTGAAAGGTCCTGCGGAAGTGGTTCTCATGTGAGTGTGGATTTTCACTTCTTGCTAAATGCCACAGCCACTTCGAGAGTTTTTAAAATAGGGGATTGCAAAGCCCTGTCAGAAACCTACTGAGTCTGGAAGGTTGATTTTGATGCTAAACTTGTTTTGGGATCCATTGGATTATTTAAGGCTGTGGGGGGAGCCTTTTAAAAAAATTCTGTTAGCATTTATATTTTGAAATGAAAATTCATAATAACAAATACAGAATCATCACGTTTCATGCCTCGTTTACTTAGAAAAAATTGCATAGTAAGAAACATATAGCTGTCATTCATAAATGAGAGTTTGTTTCTCTGAGCGAAAGGAAACTCAGGTGTAGTGTCTGGAATGAAAACCAGGACACATGACGCTGTGGATGGCTCTTCACCTTCCTGAGTGAGGGAGGAGGCTCGGAGCCCGGACTCCCGGACTCCCGGACTGGAGGCTGTGCTGCTGCTCTCCCCACTGGCCTTCAGTTTCCCCAGGCACTGAAGTGGGGAAGACTGGATGGTTTCTAAAATCCTGTGTGTTAATGGTCCTTTCATTCCAGAGAACAGTATATAATTATATATACATATATATGTATGTAATTATATATATATGTAATTATATATACATATATAATATATACATATATATAATTATATATACATATATATGTATATATATATAATTTTCCTTTGATCATCCACTTCAGCAGAAAATAATATGATAACAGATCTTACTACAGAAGGTCCTGTGGATATTGTGACTCTCGCCATCTTTATAAATTTTCCATTTCATAAGTCGCTGATCTGGTTCACTTTCTTAGAGATCCTGCCCTTTGGACATTGTCCACGCACACCAGTACGTAGGGAGAAACTGGCAGTCTTCTTCCTGAAGCCATATCTGTGACCCTCCTTTCATCGTCCAGGCCTTGCTCTGTCTCTGCTCAGGCCACGCTGCCTTCTAATTACAGAGTGCCCAGCTGATCGATGTATTTACGTTTCACCGTTACCTTATAAGTTGTATTTGAACGTGTTCTGATAGAGTTTCTTCAATTCATGATAGTCTCGGTTTGGTCAGCAGTTCAAGGTTTTGACTTAATAGTTCTCAGACTGCACAGGGACAGACACAGACATAGGACACTTGCTGGGGGAGGAGCTGCCTTGGAACACTTCACAGTTCTAACCCTGTCTCCCACTAATGAGGACGCTCGCAGCCTGAAAACTGCCAACTTGGATTGCTCACGCTTTCAAGTAAACAATATCTCAGTGTTAAACATGGTTTCTTACAACAAACATATGCTTAGGACAAACATCATGAAAACATACACTGAGATTAAATAATCTAAAAACACAGCTAATTTATCTCCAAGTACAAATCCTAAAATTAAGGTTTTCATGCCTTTGACCATGGACATGGCTCCCTAAATTCTACACACATTATCCCATCATTGTCCATTCCTCTATCACCGCTTCTGTAGGTTGTCGAAAACTAGAATGTCTACCCTCAAATGAGAGCGTGTCAGTATCGTTGAAATGCATTACTCAATGTTCCTCTCTCCCCTAATTACTTGAAATTTCATAGCATAGCATTACTAAAACTTGCTGATTATGAGAGGAGTTAACTTACAGTCAATTCCTCTCATAATTAAACCAGTACCATTTATTTATTCCTAATTAAATTCATTTTCAACTACCTGATTCTGAATTTGAGGTAGCTTCATAGTGGTTCTATTGCTATGAAGGTGGCATGTTTCAAAAGTACAAACTGGAGCCCTGGCTGGTGTGTCTCAGTGGCTTGTGTGCTGGCCTGTGAACCAAGGGGTCGCTGGTTCGATTCCCAGTCAGGGCACATGTCTGGGTTGCTGGCCAGGTCCCCAATAGGGGTTGTGCAAGAGGCAACCACACATTGATGTTTCTACTCCCTCCTCCTCTGTCCAAAAATAAATAAACTCTTAAAAAAAATACAAACTGGAGTATCAGATTAGATTTAAATGATGGGAAAATACAGTATCAGTTTTACCATTTCCCTCACTTTACATACAAACTAAAAAAATCATATAGTTCTTCAGTGATAAAAATACAGTTCTTTTGTGAGCATAGATAGAATACATGCAATCTGTTTCTTTGCATGAAAAATTAGAGTCAAAGGAAAAGGACTCGAATTCTCTTGCTACCTTTCAGTTAACCTGAGGAAGAATGTGCGTAACCTCAAGCTTGCGAGTGTACAATTCCAGCATAGCACATAGTGATTGGATGAACCAGGACCCAGCCTTTGCATTTCACCAGGAATGGTAACCAGGTGCTGTAATACACACATAGGAAGTCTGCCTCAATTGGTGTTTTTTGACATGTCACCCAGTTCTGTACCTTGGCAGGCCTGAATAATGCATAGTTTGAGTTTTCCAGTTATACTTCTACAATAATGCCCTCTGAAAAACCTCGTACATTTTCTCAGGTCAACAGGTCCATCTGTTCCAAAAATTACTCTTTTATCACCATGGCTTAGAAGCACATAAATAAATCTGCTCCTTTTGCTATAATCTTTTTTAGAAACATTACATATCAATTCCACACTTTCTTCACCTGTAAGATCATTTTTCTTCCTGACTTCATATTTCAAGTTCATGAATGTTTCCCTGAGGTTTGCTGCATCTTCATCTGTACCAGACCAAGATGCCATTCCAGTATTTTTATGAAACTTCTTATTGTACATAAACCCACTTCAGGATAATCCATTTTCTAACTATTGTCCAAGGATATTCCAGAGTCCGTCAATTCGCTACCGTGTAAGAGCTTTGTTTCTGAATTTTTAATGGACTTTGAATCCACTGAGTTCTCAGTGTTCTGCGTAGATATTTTTATTAACGCACATCAGCCACTCACCCGCCCCACTCTGCGCTGGCCCTGCCTTTTGTTTTTAATGTTATCTCAAGGTATTTTAAAAATAAGAACCATGATAACAGTATTGATTACTCATCTAGTAATATAACTGAGATACTAGAATGTTCCCACATTGGTGAAGTAAAATCTTAGGATTCTGATAGCTAGAATATCTTAAGAATTAAAAAAGGTCAGTCTAGCCCTGGCTGGTGTATCTCAGTTGGTTAGGCGTTGTACTGCAAAGCAAAAAGGTAGTTGGTTCAATTCCGGTCAGGGCATGTGCCAAGGTTACAGGTTTAGTCCCTGGGTAGGGGTGCATACAAGAGGCAACCGATTGATGTTTCTCTTCCTCTCTTTCTCCCCCACCTTCTTTAAAAAATGAAATATATTTGGGGAAAAAAAGATCAGACTAACACCTTCATTCGTTACAGGGATTTGCAGAAGCATTTTTGGAACATCTCTGGAAAAAATTGCAGGATCCAAATAACCCTGCCATCATCAGGCAAGCTGCTGGAAATTATATTGGAAGCCTTTTGGCAAGAGCTAAATATATTCCTCTTATGTAAGTAACCTAATTTTCCAAGTGTTTTTTTTTTTTAATCACGCTTTAAAAGATTACAGCATTATCTTAAGTCAGAGAAATATCTGCCTTATGTTTTTGATCTGTCTTTAAAGTGAAAAAGCCTTCCCCCACTAAGAGGCAATTTCCCAATAAAATGTCTCCTTTGTTAGATATAAAACTTCATATGCAAAGCTTTTGTCATCTGTTCAGTATGGTTGCACTTGAACAGGAAGATCCACTTTTCTCCATGGATAGTGTGCCGTGTTGTATGCTGTTTTGATTCTTTTTATAGGTTTGTCAAATTTTTCATTTGTGTTCTGAATCGTATCTGTCAAAGCTGAAGAAAAAATCCTTTTAAAGGTAATAGAAAGACCTATGTAGGAGGCCAGCTCTGGGCCTATTTCCAGTGATCCATGGAAATAACTTCGGGCCAGGATGCTGTTAAAGACCCTCCTTCAACAACTAAGAGCCATCTGGCCATTCTGTTCTAAATTGTTATGACACAGGACTTCATCAGAGTCCCACAGGGAATAGTGAAATCAACCAGACTCTTTTTCCTTACAAGCTATTGGTAAACACACTTCAGTCTTTGGCCAAATCCCTCTAAGAAGGCTGAGGGCCCATTGGAGAAGCCTTTCTGAGTTGATGAGGAGAAATTGTTCTCCATCCCTTGGGATTCCAGGCATTACTGCCTCTTTCTTCTAGGAGGTTTGTGTGCTCTACCTGGAGATCCGAAGGCTGTCTTAGCCACCCACCCACCCATCCTACTTCTTTCTTTCTTTGTTTCTCCTTTATGCCCACAGGTAACATATAAAGAATCCTATGGACTACTTTTCTTAGTTTGCAATGAGAGGCAATTGTGTTTTTTAAGTCACTATAGTTTTGTGTTTTTTTTTTTAATGAAGCCAATGGAGTTGACTTGGTTTTTTCTTTTCTCTAGTACTGTAAAATCATGCCTAGATCTTTTGGTTAATTGGCTGCACATATACCTTAATAACCAGGATTCGGGAACAAAGGCATTTTGTGACGTCGCTCTTCATGGACCATTTTACTCAGCCTGTCAAGCTGTGTTCTACACTTTTGTTTTTAGACACAAGCAGCTTTTAAGTGGAAACCTGAAGGAAGGTCAGTGATGTGGGATTGATGGGTGTGAACTGGATTTTCCTTGTGAAAAAGAAATGGAGATTTGTTTCTGAGAATGTGATAAAAACATTGGAGTCAGAAAACTGCACATGCACCCAAACTTTTATAAATAATTTCAAGCAGCTTTTAAAACCCCTGAGGCCTCCCCGTACTAGTTGATGGATTTGAGGTTGAGAACCTCCGCTTTAGAGGGTGGCATCTAGAGTAATCGTAAGACACGAAGATGCTCTTCTTTAAGGGGGAGGCCGAGCACTTGTACTGTGCCGGCGCCCTGCTCAGAGCTTCCCACGGACCCCTCCTTGTCATTGTAAGGAACGAACAAGGGCAGTGCAGGGCAGGTGTCATTTCCACTTCAGAGAGGAAGAGAGGGAAGTAATTTACTGGCAGGATTAGAAACTGAAACCGGGTGAGGATGGTTGTGTGAAGCTGTGGCTTAACGATCATGCGCCTTTATCTAAAGACTTGAGTAAACACTGTTTTTCAGCTTTGCTGATTTCTGAAGGTTTATAATTAAAATTATCAGATGAAGCCTGTTTATTGGGTTAGTGCATTTTAGTTGAAGACAGTCCATAGTAGGGATGTCAGTTACATTAATTTAAATTTTGTTTATTCTCATGAATAATGCAAATGGTTTAATAGGCTGTTTCCTCTAAACTGGAGTTTCTTCCCCTCTGCACTACTGACATTCGGCTGGATAATTGTTTGTTGTGGCGGCTGCCTTTGCTTTGCAGGGTGGTTAGCAGCCCCTCTCACCCTCTTTGCAACAGCCCAAACTGTCCCTACACACTGGCCGATGTCCGTCCTTTTGGGGACACAGTTGCCTCGAGTTGAGAACCACAGCTCTAAACTGAAACTTGTATGAGCCGCATTATATCATTATATATTTACTTACATCCTGTACACCTCTGAAAAGATAAAAGAGTTAAAAATTAGTTGTATTTACTAATTCTAGGACAATGAAATTTGTAATTTTCCTTCTACATCCATAGTTTTTTTTTGTTTGTTTTGTTTAAAAAATGTGGAATACAAACAACCAATGTACATTTAAAAACATGCTCAACTTAGGGGAGGAGAGATAGAGCAAATAAGGAGAAAAGAAAAACTCACGGACAAGGACAGCAGTGTGGTAATTCTTGGGGGGAGGGGGTAAAGTGGGGACTAGTGGTGATGGACCGAGACTTGACTTGGGGTGGTGAACACACAGTACAGTGCGCAGATGATGTGTTACAGGATTGTGCACCTGAAACCTGTACAATTTTGTTAACCACTATTACCCCAGTAAAAAAGAGGAAAAACCCGAAGGTAATATACACATTAACTTGACTGTTAACTTAAGACATACAAGTCTTGGTTTTTTTTCCCCTGTCATCGGTTGCTTGTCAGATTGGCATAGATACATGGTGTATGGAATTCGGGAAGGAGGATTTCCACACTGTACAGTCATTACCTCCAGGGATTGGAGACCACTTTGTTGCCAGAACTTTTTAATGATTTCATGATTGTTAGCTGAAATCAAATCACATGGGCTTTATATTTATTGATTTTTAGAGAGAGAAAGAGAGAAACATTGGTTTGTTGTTCCAGTCATTAATGCATTCATTGCCTGATTCTTGTATGTGCCCTGACCAGGGATTGAACCTGCAACCTTGGCATACCGGGACAATGCTCTAACCAACTGAGCCACCCAGCCAGGGCCAAGTCACATGGTCTTTAAACTTAGCATATGCTGTGCTAACATACATATGAATTTCAGATTGTCATATAAGCTTATAGCCTATTAGGAATCTTTGTTTAGTTCCTGGTTCTTTAAAAGAATCAAATTTTCTTTACAAAAGTTGTCTTAGTCATAAATGAATGTACCCTTGTGATATTCTTCTGGGCTCCACATTGTGTGACCTTTCTACATGGACTTTATTTAAAGCAATTCTACAACTAACTTTATTTATTTTAATAATTGTTCAAATATGCTTTTCTGCCTTTTACCTACAACTAACTTTGAAAGTTATTTTTTTAAATTTTTTTAAAGATTTTATTTATTTATCTTTATTGGGAAAAGGTTAGGGAGAGAAATATCAATGTATGGTTGCCTCTTGTGTGTCCCCTACTGGGAACTGGCCTGCAACCCAGGCATGTGCCCTGGCTGGGAATCGAACCGAAATCCTTTGGCTCTCAGGCCTGCACTCAATCCACTGAGCTACACCAGCCAGGGCCTAAAGTTATTTTTTTAATCCATGAAAAAAAAAATCTGTGCTTCTTAAAGACTTACCTTTTTACTTTTTAGAAAAGTCTTTTTTTTTTTTCCAAAGGTTTGCGGTACCTTCAAAGTCTAAATTTTGAACGTATAGTGATGAGTCAACTAAATCCTCTGAAGATTTGCCTACCCTCGGTAGTTAACTTTTTTGCTGCAATTACAAGGTAAGTTATTTGTCCTTTGTTGGTGGAAGTTATTTAAAAGTAAATTTATGTTACTGTTGGAATTATAAAATTCCATTATATTTCTGTGAAACTATTTAGTAAAATTAGTTAATAACATACATTTAAAAACCAGTAACCCAACACTTGCAGGAAACACTGCAGTGCAGCTATTTTTTATACTTTGGTGGCATTGGAAATTGCTAATTTTTATCCACAGAGGATAATTCAACAGAAACCTAGACACTTTCAAATAAGTAAGGCAACTAGTAATCTGAGAGATATAAACCAAAGATGTTTATTAGAGTGACTCCTACTATAGTAATAAAAACACACTGGACATGAAATAAATCTGCAACAATAGGGGGCTGGTTTAGTGAGGGACTGTAGTCTCTCAGGCCTTGTAACTACAGCTAATGCATAGTTTTACTCTGTGCCTGGCACAAGTCTATGTACTCTACGTAGAGCTCACTGAAACTTCACACAATCCTGTGACCGAATTATTACCCATGTTTATAAATAGGAAGATGGAGGTGCAGAGAGATTAAATTACTTCTGTGAGGTCACACCTAGACTGGGGCAGAGCCGAGGTTTAAATGCAGGCACTCTGGCTCCAGAGCATTCACTGAATTATTCTGCTTCGTGTAGACAGTGAATTGGAGACCGTGGGCGTTTAATCAGCATATTCAGGACAGGGTCATAGCTTAACATTTTCAACAGAAATGAGTCTAAGATAAAAATAATTCATCCCTCAGTCCCTTTTAGACAGCTTGCCGCTCTCATTCTGCAATCTTATTTTTCTTTGCTGGGCATCTACTTCATGGTTTTCTTTCACCTGAGATCTCAAAAGTGGTAAAGAATTAAAAGGAATAAAGGGACCACCAAGGAACAGTGTTTAGTAGTGACGTGTTGCAGCACATCGTGGGAAGATAGGCAGTCTAAGGACGGGGGAGCAAGTAGGGGCAGCTGCCCCCCGAGGATATTCTTGGGGTGGGAGTAGGGGGCTGCAGTTGATGAACAGACTGGTAGGCTGTAGATTTTGGGTTGGAATTAGCAACAGACATTGAGAGTGAGGTATGACATTTTGTATTGAGTTTATAATTCTGTAGCTGCTGCTCTTACTGGTTTTGAGATTCATTATCAATTCATACATCTGTACGTTGATTTTAACTGCTGTGTAATGTTCTATTAATTTTTAATTTATTTTTTTCTACTTTTTAAATAGCTTCCTTGTTGGGATTTAAGTTGCTAGTTTTTCAGTATTGGGAACAGCAGCCTTGGGACATGGATTTATGTGTGTCTTGGGGCAAAGGTGCACGCCTTCTCATTCTGCAATCTCATTTTTCTTTGCTGGGCATCTACTTCATGGTTTTCTTTCGCCATGAGCTGTACTGTGAGTACAGCTCCTGCATGTGGGGGATGCACATTGTGAACTTGGCCAGATCCTGCAAACTGAGCTCCAGCATGGTTTTGCCAGTTTACCCTCCCACGAGGAGTACGGAGTGAAATACGCTCCCTTGGCTACTGGAACAGGAATAAACATTAAGTTACTTGAAATTCTAATAGTGACCTGAGAAGACAGACCTGAATGAATACTGTGGGGGGCGGGTAGGAGGTAGGGAGTAGCAGAAATGAGCTAAATCCTTGTCTCAGAGAAGCCGTTGGTTATGATTCAGGTGGCCAAGGCATGTGGAGGCAACCACCAGAAGAACTGGCAGTAGTGGTCCTGTTGTTTTTTATCTTGAGCTCGTCGATATATGTAACTTCTTACTCGCTGCGTCTGTTCGTTTCTTTACTGTTTTCTGAGACTGCGACTCAGTCATCCCACGTCTCTCTCTCAGTACTGTCCTAATTTTTCAACAGCCAAGTCTCTCTGTCATCAACCATGGTCTCCACTCAGGAAACCATGAATCCCGTTTTTACCAACCCCCTAATTCTATTATAAACAGTAAAAATAAATGAGTAAAGACATATTATTTTTGTAAACTAGGATAGTTTTACCTTGAACACGTGTAATTCTTAATGAGTTGTGCATATTAATAATCTTAGCCCACTCTCATTTTCTTAAAGTGATAGCCACATTTTTTTTCTCCTTGGCAAACTCATAAATAGTAGACCCAGAGAACTATACCCTAAAAGCATTACTTTTGGCTTTATGTTTGTTTTTCTTGCCCTTGTTATGTTGGGCAATACGTGTGGTCAGTATAGTTGTCACCCATGTACAGGCATGTTTGTGGAGGGTAATGCCGGCATGCTCATACCTCTGTTGGTTCTGTTGCTCCACAGTAAATACCAGCTAGTCTTCTGCTACACTATTATTGAGAGGAATAATCGCCAGATGCTACCAATTATTAGAAATACAGCTGGAGGGGACTCAGTGCAAACCTGCACAAATCCACTGGACACCTTCTTTCCCTTCGATCCTTGTGTGCTTAAGAGGTAGGTACTCTTAGATAGTCAGCTGCCGGTGAATTTAAATGCACCGTATATTTGCTTTTCCCAAGATTGGGATATAGAGTTCCTTTGTCATAAGTGGCCAGCTGTTCCTCGCTACTCATGAAGTCCTGGCCGCCTTGCCTATCTTTCACACCTCTCACAGGCCCAAAGGAGAGAATGCCTGTGAGAGGCTGCGAAGTGTCGCAGGCGCTCTAGGGTTTGCAGACCTTAGCCCCATTAGAAACCCAGGGTGATGCTAAGGGTTTTTTGTTTATTTTTTGTTTTTCTGTAAATCTGTTGGTTTAAACCTATCAGGTGCCCGGATAGGGAGGATACGGTTTTTTTTCTAGAGACCACATTCCATACTGTCACACAGGGTAAACAAAAGCCAGGAGGTTTATTTTGGGGGGTAATTCTGAAAAACCGCCAAGCCAGTATTCAGTTTGCATTTGTACAAGGAAGCAGAATTTTTATTTTATTAGTTTCAAACTAGCAATACAACAATTTGGGATTACCTGGTTCCCCCAAGTCTTGATTAGCAGAAACCAGATTGCTCTTTTTTCCAGACTTATTTTTAGTAAATTGCTATGGGACTATAAGAAAGAAAGTTCCATAATATAATTTTTCTTTTCATTTGTACACATAATAACTTATTGTCAAGCTATACAAAGTTAAGAAATAATTACACTTGAAAATGAAAAGACGAGAAATAGTAGGTATAATACTCTATCCATATGACTGGATGAACTCTTAAAAAGAAGGAGCCACATTAGTTACATACTTACGTATGAGGAGGGACCCAAAAAAACCCAGGAACTTATTTACAAAAAATTGTGTGTTTATTCTGACATGTTTAAACTTCAGTCACCTTCAAGTGCAATCACTTGATGCATCTGATGCAATACACCTATTGAGACTTTTTTCCACTGCTCAAAACAGTTTTTGAATTCATTGATTTTGATGCTTTTCAGTGTTTCTGCTGTTTTTTGTTTCACCTCTTCCACATTGTCAAAACATTTCCTTAGAAGGAATTTTTTCATCAGGGAAACAAACAAAAAAAAGTCACTTGGGGTGAGATCAGGTGAATAGGGAGGGCGGGGCATGGCGGTCATGCCATTTTTGGTCAAAAACTGCTTAACACTCAGCATGTGGTGTGGGTAGATGTGCTAGCATGATTTGCCCATCATGAAATGGGCAAATGCATTGAAAGAGGCTTCCAAAAAAATTTCACTGAAGCAGAATGCAGTCTTTCACAACAACGGCAGGTGGTACATGGATACAGATGGGTTCCTATAACATTACCTAGCTGGAGAAGCCAGTACCACAAGGGGCCCACCCTCCAGCAGATAATTCTGGGTTTTTTGGTCCCCCCTTGTATGGTACTTTTTGGCACTTATTTTTTACACCATAGTTTTCACTTTGAGTACTAGGTCTTGTGAAAGCTGAGCTAAAAGTATGTTCTGACCTTCATTGTAGTATTTAACTTGATTTTGAAATACGATCTTTGTTGACAGGTCAAAGAAATTTATTGATCCTATTTATCAGATATGGGAAGACATGAGTGCAGAAGAGCTTCAGGAATTTAAGAAACCCATTAAAAAGGTAAATTTGTGATTCAGTGCATTTTTTAGGAATCTCTGTGTGGTTATAGATCATAGTCAAATAGGAAATAGCAATGTTACACTTAAAAATAGAACATTTTAGCCCTGGCTGGTGTGGATCAGTGGATTGAGTTCTGGCCTGTGAACCAAAAGGTCGCTGGTTCGATTTCCATTCAGGGCACATGCCTGGCCTAGATTGTGAGCCATGTCCCTAGTTGGGGGTGTGCGAGAGTCAACCAATGGATATATCTCTTGCACATTGATGTTTCTTTCCCTCTCTCTAGAAATAAATAAATGAAATCTTTAAAAAAAGAGGACATTTTATTTATTCTCTCTTTACAAAATTCCAAGTTCAGGGTATATTCTTAAGAAAAGAGTCTTTGATATTTTTTGATGAATTATTTAAACTGGACACTTCATACATTAACTTTGGAAAGTGAAGGTTAATTAAAAATCAGCTGGACAAATGTAGGTCTTTACTGCTTGATCATTACCACCAGGTAAATGGCAAATTTACTGTGTTGGCATTATAAGTAACATTGTAATTTTATAGAGGTTAACACTGATTGTGTAGCTTCGTGAATAGGTGGTAAAGATACAGGTCTGCAGCATGACTTCCAGTGTATGTTGGATGGCGGTGAGGCAGTTACTGCCAAAGAAGAAAACTAGAATTCAGTAATAAGTAATGCCACTGTTCATTACTTTCTGTCACATTTCTTTCTACATTAAAAGTCAGCTTTATGAGCCTGTCTCCTTTTTCATAAGTAATTATCGGAAAGATCATTTTATTACTTTTCTTTATATTTTGTATTTGAGGCTGCCATTCATTCATTCACTTATTCACCTTGTTTTAGATGTTAATACAAGGATTATAATAGTGAGCAAGAATGACATATGTTGCCTTCCCTCACTGAGCTTAAAATCTTTTTTTTTTTAACCAGACTTTATTTTTATTATTTTTTGAAAGATTTTATTTGTTTATTTTTATACAGGGGGGAAGGGAGGGAGAAAGAGAAGAAGAGAAACATCAGTGTGTGGTTGCCTCTCACTTGCCCTCCCCACTGGGGACCTGGCCTGCAACCCAAACATGTGCCCTGACTGGGAATCGAACAGGTGACCCTTTGGTTCATAGGCTGGCACTCAATCTACTGAGCCACACCAGCCAGAGCTAAAAAAAGTCAGACTTGTAACAAAGAGTGATAGCATGTGATGAGCAATTTAGTGTGCATCAGAGGAGGCTTTTGAAATTTAAATATTTTCTTTACTTTCCCAGAAGTAGCACATTCCTAAGGAAAGGAATTCTTGGAAGTTTTTCAAATGACCACTTGTAACCTTATTGACAATCTCTGTTCTTCTGACAGGAGGTGGTAGAAGATGAAGACGATGACTTTTTGAAAGGCGAAGTTGGGATCACACCAAGCTCCTTTGACACGCATTTCCAAAGTCCTTCAAGTAGTGTGGGCTCCCCGCCAGTGTTGGACTTGCCAGACCATTTGCCTCTGGTGGCAAGGATTTGTGATTGAGACAAAGATTCCTCCCCATCCTGCCCTTCAGTACCAGGGTGCACACAGTTTGAGCTTCACATCAAACAAGAGCGAGGACCTGTCTCAGGCAGCTTACTTTCATGTTACACTTACTCTAGTGTCTGAACAGACATGTGTTTCGTTCTTTTTGCTCCCATACAGACAGAAGGAAAAGACTGAATATCATGTGCAATATTTTACAATAGAGTTTGATAAACGTTGAAGGCTTAGCTTGTTTAATGTATACATTATTTATGTGTTACAGCTTCTTGACATAATTATTGTGAAATTTCTAATATCGGCAACAGCCTGTTTTAACAGCTTGGTTCTTTACCATAGGTTTTGGTCATAGCCACAAGTATAGGACTTTGCTGATGAGTGAAAATCCTCTAGGACACTATTGAAGTTTTTAGAATGAGTTTATTTTGAGTACATTGTTTTGGGTACCCTGAGCTGTAACTGTATTTGTGTGCTGGGATTTAGTGGGGTGCAGAGGAGACAGGAGGAAAGTGGGGAGATGGCCAAGCTGGTCTTAGGTGCTGAAAGTCAGCTCTCCAGGGATGTCAGAGACCGTGAAGGGCCCGGAGGGAAGAGAGAGGGTTTAGGGCACCAGTCAGACAGATCACATGCTGGCGAGTGGAAAATGGATTTGAAAGAGACGTGGAGTTCAGGTCAAAGGATTTCCCGTTGACTGAAAAAAGTGGGGTTGGACTTATAAAACACAAGCACAGAGCATTTTACCCTGAAACTCCCAAGAGTGCTGTTAGAGCTGAAACTACTTGTTTGTAGTGGAATATTAACTTTCTAAAAAAAATTGTATCAGAATTAGTAGACCAGTTCTCATCTTGAAAATTTCTTTGGGAGAGGGGGGTACATTTTACGTTATTTGGTGGGATGGTTTTGCTAGCAACAAAAGCCAAGGTTACAGCTACATTCTTTGTCCACTGGCTATTTGTATCATGGATTCAGCTCTGTGAAACCCTCTGTCCAGGTTCTTTTGTATTTTTATAACTAAACACAGAGAGAGGCTTCTAAACCTTGCTTTTTAACAAATTTGTGCACACATTGCTAAAGTCATTTTGAAGTTCATGCATATTTTAGCTTCATTTATTTGTATACTGTTTTGTTACTTGTGAGACTGGACATCTTTAAACATATTTATTTTCTACCCCTTTTCCTGTATTTTATTTAAGGGCAGTAATATTTTCTTGATGAGAAATATTTTGTAATGAACTACTTTCCTTGGGCTTTGTATGCTCTTGTATAATTGTATTGAAGGCAATGTAGAGTTTGAATTTCAGTCTGTAAATATGTTTTTGGAAAATATGAATTTTTATTGCTTTAAAAAGTTTTGAATATCGGTGATTTTCTTTTGGTGACTTTGTGGAAAGTCATTTGAGGACGTTTAGGTTCTCTGTTTTTTAAATGCTGATGAGGTGGGATTTTTCTACACCGGTTAAAATGAGTAAATGAAATGTGTCCATAGAAGTGAATGGTAAGTGGGGTCTTTGTGGGTTGGGAAGTGACTTGAATGTAGAGGGACATGTTTATAAATGAGCCTGTTTAATTTCAAGGGAGCTTGAGAAAAAAAGCCCATTGTGACAATAAAACAGTGACATGGTTAATCTGGAACTACTGTAGGCCAATAAAGGAAGAGGCTTCAGACACAGATATTCTTTTGATTGATTTTTTCTTTCTTTACTGATCTACTGTATTAAAACAGTGGAAAACTGCAACTGAGATTTTACTATTAAAAAGGCAAAAATATTGCCAGTGTGATTTCGTGTGATTTGGAATGCTCAAAAATAAATTGGAGTTTGGTGATGAGAATGACTTTCAGGTGCATCCGAAGTGTCAGTGACTCCCTTTGATCACAACCAGCTGAGTGAGGCTTGAACTGCTGGCCAAGGAAGACGAGCACTTATTCAAAAACTTCACATGCTTTGAAGGAACATCTTGGAAAAATAATTGCGAAGTTTCTTCATATGAAAAGAAGGGGTTTTCTCTTTCTCTTACTGAAAGCAGACCTTTGGTTGGTGAAGGAGAACCGGGGTCCATCCCTGTGTGCGTCCGTTATGGTCGGGTCTTCCTTAATAAGTGGCTTCTCTCTTTAACCAGGTGTGTGACTTATGCTCTTCAAAGCTCTTAATTTTGTTGAGCCGCAAAGTGCAAATAATGTAGCTACTGTAAATTGTGAAGATTCAATGGAAATGTATGTAAAGTTAGTTAATAGCTGTTTGGCTACCTTGTGAGAAAGCCTAAAACAGGAAGCACTTCCACAGAAAGATCTTTTCAAGACAAAGACAACTTTCATTTCACCCATGTTACTTGTTGGTTCCAACTTAAGAGAACTAAACTGAAGGGGAGGGGCCAGAGTGCTCCCCCTGCCAGGCACTGCCAACTGTGGTGGTTCTTAACTCTTGTCTTAGAGAGTATTCCTAAAAAAACTTGAGAAGGTGCAATATAGATGATTACATTTGAATAGTTTTTTTCTGCATGAGATAGCTCCTCTTTCACCTCACCACCTTTTCTTTTAAATTGCTTTTTGTTAACGTATTGTGGAGTTGGATCTACTTGAGTGATATTTCTGTTTTAGAATAGAGAACCCAGCCTATTACCAGGGTGCTTGCTGAGTAGGGACTCCTACCTTATCTTGCTGATCTTTACTCCCGCCTATGAGTGCCAACTGGATGCCGAGTGCCAGGTGTGCTTGATGATTTCTAAATGTGGAGCTAGCAAAGTTCAGGCTCTTATTTTCCCAGTTTTAGACTGATGTGGCCCTGGCTGGTGTGGCTCAGGGGATTGGGCCTGCAAATCAAAAGGTCGCTGGTTAGATTTCCCAGTAAGGGTACATGTCTGGGTTGAGGACCAGGTCCCCAGTTGAGGGCGTGCGAGAGGATGTTTCCCTGTCTCGCTCTCCCTTGCCCCATCTCTAAAAGTAAATAAAATCAGAAGAGAGAGTGGTGTGCGTTTATTCATTGAATACAATCCTGTGGTGCACCCCAGTTTTCCAACTCGGACTTGCTCAGGGTTACGATGACATGCGGTAGAACTGTGGTGTGAATAGGCAGTCAGCCCCCACACCCCGCAGTGAAGCCAGGTTATCAGATTTGGGAACCAAGCTATGGCTCTGAGTAAAGGATCTCGAGTTAAGTGCCACTACCCTACCTTCACTTCCACGCTTCCAGGACCACATTTCCCAGCGCCCCTTGCGGAGGAGGCTGGCCGCAATCCTCCCTTGAGTTTAGACTACACTCCCCATGGGGCCTTGCGGCCCCAGCCTAGGTTTTCTCAACCTAGAGGCAGCGTTGTCTCCTCGGACTTCACTTCCCGGCGGCGCTAGCGGCGGGGTGTTGGTGGGGCGTGGTGGGGTGACCCGGGGGCAGGGCCGGCGGGCGACCGGCGGCTGGGGAGGCCACCGCCTCCCTGGGCCTGCCGGAGTGGCTGCCTTCGCGATGCCACTGCTGGTTGAGGGGCAGCGAGTGCGGCTGCCGCAGTCCGCCGGGGACCTCGTCCGAGCCCACCCGTTTCTGGAGGTGAGCAGGGCCCGGGCGGGGGGCTTCGAGGCGGCCCGAGCCCTCCACACCCCACCGTAACCACCCGCTCCTCCCCGAAACGGACTTCAAACTTGGCGCAGCTGAGGTGCTGGCGGCACATCCGGAGCCCCGGCCGCTGGCAGTCAACTTTATGCCTTCGCTGGAGGCATCTGTGGAGCTTTTACCTTCTTTGGACCTTAGAGGGCATCTGCCGAGGCTCCTTTTTTCTAGAGGAAGGGCGGGGCCCAGAGAGGTTAGGTGACCTGCCCAGTGTCGCACAGCACCGAGGCTTGAAGGCACCCCGGGACCCCCTGTTCCCAAACAGGGCAGTCCCAGCCCGCAATCCGGACTTGGCCCCTTTGGGCAAATCTGGGCAGCAGCCCTTGCTCACAAGCACTTGGGGGGATCCCCACCCGCTGTGAACGCTGCACCGTTTTGGGGTTCTCAGGAAGCAGGAGGTTATTCCGGGTTGGGCTAGGGACAGCAGTTGGGCAGGGGTATCCTGGCAGGTCCCCTACTCTTTGCCTCCCTCCCCCGGGGCATAGGGCTCCGGTTATTTTTAGCCAGAAGAAAGGGCCCTGCTTTTCCACAGCTGGGCCGAGTTGAGGACCACGCCTAGACGGCGGGGTTTGGTTTTGTTTTCCTGCTTTTGTCCTCAAATAGATCTCAGAACCCTCAATCGATGCTTTTGCAGAAACGGTTTGGAAAGGGGTTTTTACTTAAGGGAAAAAAGGGGGGAACCAAACCTTCACTTGCCCCAGTTCCAGTTAAGGGGGAATCAGTTAATTGACTTTAGTGATACTTACTGAGCCCCTAAAATATGTTCAGCACTGTCCTGTGTTTGCCTCTATCCCTACAATCAGGGCACATACAGTCTTTGGGGGGGAGGGGTTAATCACAGAGTCATTCAGATAGCATAAACTGTTAAGTCCCATAAGCAATAATGCCCCTTTTACTTTGAGATACGAAGTGCAGAAACTTGATCTGGTCTGTAGTCTTGGGGGAGGTATTCCTGAAGTTTCCCCTCGAACAGTTGCATAGATTGTAATTATTTTGCCTGTGTGCAAGTTTTATTTATTCTCCCTTGATCTATCAGCATGTAAGCTTCCTGAAGGCAGATAGAGTCTTTGCCCTGTATCCTCAGACCGTAGGACAATGGAAGATGAGCCTAGAAATGAATCTGCACTCTGTAAATATTAGTTCTAGAAATGAGTGAACAGAATGATCCCAAGGGCTTAGAGGTGTTACTGACCTGAAAAGGTCAGTCGAGTGAGTCTCAACTTTGCATTTCTAGAAAACATTAGTAATAGTTGCCGACACATTCTGAGTGCTTAGCAGACACTAGGCATTGTGCTAAGTAAGCACTTTCCTTGTACTGTGTCACTGTCACACCATAAACTAGTGAAGTCAGCAGTAGGACTCACCAAGGGGAAAAAATTCGAGCTGCCGGAAAAACTAGGTGATACTCTATTTTTATGTCTGTCTGAAAATTTCTGCAACAGAAATTTAGAAAAAGATCAGTGTCTGAGGCAGCCCCCTGAATGCATATCTCAAGAGGGGATATATCATGACGGCTGGCCCCTCTTGAAGGGGTTTGGCCTGTTTAGGCGGATGTGGCCTAGAAAGGCTGTGTAATGGGGACCAATTCACATCACAGAAAGGTGGAGGAGGGAAGGTCACTTTCTTTTGCAGCCGCTTAGGGGAAGGAGGGTGGAGGCACGAGAGATTTGAAAAGGGGAAGAAAGGGGAGCGCTCTCTACCTGAGCAAGCTAGACTGCTCTGATAGGCAGGAGGGGAAGGGTCCCGCGGGCAGAGGGTCTGGCCGGTCTCCTTGGCACAGAGAGGGGAAGGGGAAGAGTGAAGATAAGCCAGAGAGGTAGGTCTTACCTGGATTAGAGGAGTTTGGGTGGATCTTTCAACTAATAAGCAGTAGGGGGAAGTGAAAGGTTTAACTATTTTTCTATAACAAGTAGTATGTCCTCTTTATTTTAAAAAAAAAAGTCAAAAAGAAGAAAATCTACGACATAACTACTGTTCACATTTCGGTAAATATCCTTTCAGAGGTTTTTCTTTGTGTATGATATACTTTTAAAAATGAGAGTGTACTGTGTGTTTTATGATGTCTTCTTCGTGTAGTAAGATGTTGTAAGTATGCAGTCACAAGCCTGTGCCTAGCTGAGCCTAGCACAGAGTGACAACAGTAATAACGGTAACGCAGTGGACCTTGCTGAGCACCACTGTCTGTGAAGTAGGTGCCGCTGCTCTTCCCGTCTTACAGGCGATGGCCGTGAGGCACGGAGGCGTTGAGTAAGCCGCCCAGGGTCCCACATCCCGCGTGCAGTAGCCCTGGCCGTCTCTCTAGCCGCACTGCTCCGCGTGGTCGCCACCAGCCACGTGTGGCTCTTTACACTTAAATTCATTAATATTAAATACCCTTTAAAAATCAGTTCCTCAGTTGAACTAACCACATTTCAAGTGCTCAACAGCTACGCGTGGCTGCTGTATGAGACAGCATAGATGCAGATTGTGGCCATCACTGCAGAAAGTTCCTCTGGGCGATGCTGTCAAAAAAAGTCTGCTCTTAACCAGCCACCGGATGCCCAGTAACCAGTCCTGCCACGTCTTGTTTAACGGTTCCATAGAATTCCACACGTGAATGCAAAGTGACTTTGTTCCTACTCTTTAAAAAAGATTTATTTATTGTTGGAGAGACAGGGAGGGAGGGAGGGAGGGAGAGAAACATTGATGTGAGAGAGAAACAGTGATCTGTTGCCTCTCTCCTGTGTCCCGACGAGGGGAGAACCCCACAACCCAGGCATGTTCCCTGACAGGGACTCCTACTGGCGAGATTTCGCTTTGCAAACAATGCCCAACCAAGCCACACTGGTTAAAGGTGTTTTTACTCTTAACCGTGTAAAATACTTAAAATCTTTTACTATTACAAACATTCACAGCCAAATATTTATAAACCCCATAATTATTCCTACAGGTGAAGTTGCTGGGCTCAGAAAGTTTCTTTTTTCTTTTTTGAGCAGAAAAGTTATGTAACAGAATCCGTGTTTTTAAGCGGCTGTGCTGGCAGCCATCGAGGAGGATAGTGTGGGCAGGGGAGACCTGGGGGGGGGGGTCAAAGAAATGGATGGGGAGTGGTGGCAGTCGCCCCCAACCAGTATGCTCTCAGTTAGTCCTCACACAACCTAGGGAGTGGCTGGCACCATCCCGTTTCCCAGAGGAGGAGATGGAAGCACAGAGGGTCAGGAGCGTGCCCGGGGTCACTTGGTGAAAGGCAGGGCACTCCAAGGCCAGCATTGTCTTGCTCACTGTCTTCTGCTTGTGAATTCTGTGGCAGGAATTTAGATCATGAAGGGCTGAAATAAGGTAGCACAAGTGGGAAAGAAGGCTGTTTTGAGAGCTGTACCTGTTAATAATAATTTCTTACTCAGCACCATGCTCTGCAGTTCACAAAACAGTTTTATACCTGCTCTCCGGTTTTTGAAGTAGGAACCGACAGAACATAGCAGCAGGGGTGAGGGGTCTGTGACCCTCCTTGAAGGTACAGCCAGGTGATCGACTAACACGGGGGGCAGCAAACTACAGCTGCAGGCCCAATCCTGTCTGTGGATAGCTTGGGAGCCCAAAATGGCTTTTACATTTTTAAATCGTGGGAGAAAAAGATCTAAAGAATAATATTTTGTGGCTTGTGAAATTATATGAAATTCAGATTGTGTTGTCTCCCAAAAATAGTTTTTGGGGACACGGCCAGAGCCGTTTATTTGCATGTGGGCAGTGCTACTGTCATGCTGCCTTGCACAGTCTGCAAAGTCCCTAATATTTACTGTCTGGCCTCTTTCAGAAGAGGGTTTGCTGCCCTTTGGTTAAGAGAAAAGTGCCATTGAATAGGAATTGGGAGATGAGGGTGAGGGGTGGCATAGAAAAACCAATGAAAAGAGGTTTTTTTCCAGTGAGTTTTGGTGTCCAGAGAATATGAATATCAAAAGTTGAGAAAGCTGGGGCTGTTTTTATTTCAGAGAGGATGTGAGTTTATGAGGTGGGGCTGGCTGTGGGTTTTTGCACAGAGAACTTTGGCTAAACTTCATTTATTTCTTAAAGTGGAAGACCGATGCAACCCACCATTGTTGCCTTGTGACATTCTCTCCTCATACTCCATTCTTCTTTTTGCGGGGGGAATAGAAGCTGTGTCAAAAAAGTCTGGTGTTTGGTGTTGGGTACGAAAGTGATAATCATGTCTCACAAGTAGCTTTGTTTTGGGGTGGTGGCCCAGCTGTGAAAATGAGTGGTGAAAATTCGCCTTTACTCCCTCCCTGCCCGTCTTCCCACAAGAACAAAGCGAAGGTATGTGTGGAAGGAATGACACAGAGGAAATGCCGAGTTCTCCTTTGTTACTTTGAATTGAGGTGAGGGGAAAGGTGGCATGAAAATGAGACGCGCTCTCCTGTCGGTGGTCGGCCACGTTTACTTCTCGGACGTCCACAGCGGGCAGAGCGGGCAGGCCGGTCTGGCTCTTCCCTGTGGCTCACTGAATTCTCAGTTCCTTCCTTAAATCAAGGGCTGGTCTCATTCTAATTGCTGCTTTGCTTCCAAGTAATGGAGGTTCATCAAAACACTGGATAACTCATCAAGTTGGTCATTATGCTGTTTTGATATCTATTTTAGTAAGTGCTAGCGTAAATGCACACCAACCATGCGCTATGGCGGGAAGCCTGTTCAAGGCTGGAAAGCCGTTCTCCAGACAACACATGCGTGCTCTGTGTCACACATCTGGATGAGAGTTTGTTCCTTTAGTTTATTTACTGCAAGTAAGGAGATGACGATATTTAGGGTTGTATCAGTTTGACATTTTTGAAAAAAAAATGTGTAATTCAGTTTTCATTAAAAAATCTAACCACCTGCATTTTTTTCCCAGGTTTACTGCCTAAGAATTTATACAAATATTTAATTAAAGTGTGGACACCTAATATTTATATATCCTTTTCACAGATTTGCGCTTTTTTTGGTCTTTTACTTTAATCATAATGTAACTACATCATAGAAGGTTTAAAGACTAGAGAACAGACCCCAGTTAAATTACTTGTTTGCCCTGTTCTAACATAACCAGGCTCATATCAGTGAATTTCCTTCTCGTATTTTTTCCTAGGTGTAGCAACATTGTAGCATGGTAGTGTTAACAGCATATTTATAGCTTTAAATTCTTTATACGTTTATATCTTGCTTTTAAGTGTCCATTTCAAAACTAGTTTCCCATAATCTTCCTTTTCCCTGACAGTGCAGTTAGTAGTTGTGAGTTGGTTCTGCACAATTTACTTACCTGTCCTGTTGCTGCTCCCAGCTTTCTGCCGTCCTAAATAATACAGAGATTTTGGACTATTTCCTCACTACAGATTTACAGAATGGGAATACCAGATTAGGGGGTAGGGAAGGTCTTAGCCCCTCCACCTCTGTCAAGAAAGTAAAGGAGGGATGTGGTTTCTGAGCCTCTGATCCACTGGAGATTCGCATGTAATCTGAATGTCTTTACAGTTGTAAAACTGTGAGGAGTCTCATATTCTTCAGTAAAAAAACTATGAAAAAGGATTTTTTGCATCTCATTCCACAGGCACTAATGTCTTGTTTTATAGGTTAAAAAAGAACAGAACTTCATTTTTTTTGCATTGTTCCACATGATAGTTACCGCTACCTTTTTATGTTAGCCTTTCTGTCAAATAATACACACACTTCAGCCCTACAAGTGTGTGTTTCCCACTTAGGGCACGCTTGGCTCTCTCCACCTCTCTAGTTACTCAATTCTCACTAATTTCCATCACTATTTTATTTTTTTTTTAATTAAACAGGAAAGAGCCAGACTTCTCAGAGGTCAGTCTGTTCAACAAGTGGGACCCCAGGGCCTTCTGTATGTTCAGCAAAGAGAGCTTGCAGTGACCTCCCCAAAGGATGGTAGGTTAGGAAGCAGTGAATTGGGCATTATCCCGAAAGGCTATTGGATATTTTATGTTATTTCTTTTTTAAACAGGCTCCATCTCCATTCTGGGTTCTGATGATGCCACCACTTGTCACATTGTGGTCCTGAGGCACACAGGTATGGCAAGAGAGATGAAAGGAAATCATTACTTAAAGTGACCCAACATTTGGGACCATTCATTTCTTGATTGGAGTGTCTTGGTGTCCTCTCTGAGGCCTGACCCCGCTTACCATTCTGGTCTGCATGGTGTCTCCCTGTCGCCCTGGTCAGAACGGGTTGTCTGGGCAGCACAGTTTCTGCTTTTTCTTACAGGATGTTCAAAGATGAGGCGGTCCGAATGGACAGGAGTAGACCTGGCCTGCCTACTGAGTTCTCATCGGGAATAACATGCGTCCTTTCACTCTTTGCTCTTCAGGTAATGGGGCTACCTGCTTGACACATTGTGATGGAACCGACACCAAGGCTGAGGTCCCCTTGATCATGAACTCCATAAAATCCTTTTCCAACCACGCTCAATGTGGAAGGTGAGCTTCACACTACTCTGTTTTGTGATATCAGAAACTTTGCACCCGTGTGTAGAGGAAATAGCTGTGGAAGCTGTTACAGAAGCACAGAATGTCACTGTCACATATCCGTCTTGTTTCCCTGGAGCAGACTGGGCCCAGCATGGCCTCTTGTCAGTAGTTGTTGAGTGAATGAATGGGCGATGGGTACAGGCAGGGAAGCAGTGCTGGGGTGTGAATGAAAGGTGTGACCTTGCACCTGTAGTTTTACTTTCAGTGATATATTTTTAGATGTTCGTATGTCAGATGTTGCTTTTGTTATTCCCCAGATGTCGTATCTCTTCATTCATTCATCCCTTCAGCAATTATTTATTGAAAGCTTCCTATGAGCAAGAACTGGTGACAGGTGCCAAGGACATAGCAGTGGGCAGAGTAGACCAAACCTGCCTCCACAGTGTTCATGTTGTAAGGCAAGGAGCCATTCAGTAAACAGAGTAGAACATTAAATGGTGGACAGGACCATGGAGAAAAACAAGGCAGGAAAGACAGGGGAATGGCTGACAGGCTGGGGGTACAGTTTTAAGTGTCAGTACTTCAGTGGTTTCATCGTGGATTCCTTACAAGAGCTGATGTCTGGCCTGGCCGTGCATCCCAGCATCCACCCCTCTCCCTGGTTACGGGAAGTGTCACCATCTCCACAGCTGCTGACCCTGTGACTCAGCCGAGCTGGACTCACACAGCTAGTTAGTGGTAGGCCCGTGACACAGGTCTGCCTTGTGCTCGCACCCCTGTCCCCCTCTCCTTTCTCTCTCATTAGGCAGACTTTGTAGGCTTTGCTCTCATTTTATTTGAAATCGAAGGTAGCCATTGAATGAACTAGTTCTTTCATGTACAAGTTCTTAGAATTCCAGGGATTTTTTTGAGCCTCTCAGAGTTTTACTAGTACAACACAAATCAATTTTTAAATTTAATTCTATTTGCCTATGTTGGTGACATAGGCTGGGCCAGCTTCACAGGCATGCAACCTGCACAGTTGCTGAGCAGCCTTTTCATTTTGCAACGGGCCCCACTGATTACATAGCGGGGCCTGGCCACAGGCCCAGCTCTGTGATTCCCGGAACGCACTTGTGAGATATCCCTATTCTGTTCGTGGAACTATCGCGGTCACTCGGGAAGGTTTGCTGCAACGATTCAGGAGGCAGACCTGTAGCCCCATGTTGAGAAAAGCCGTGGCGATGGCGGCTCCGCTCCCTGGAGGTGTCTGTCATAAGGCCACTTGATGCTTCACTCCGTGCTTGCTTACTTAGGGATTCCAGTCATTCCCCATGACTGTGTGAAATGGAGCCGCACTGTCCAAAAGCCCTAGTCCCCAGGTTGTTCGAGGCTGTAGACAGGTGGTTATTGGACAAGTTAGCGTGGGAAACACGGGGATAAATAGAGTTAGTTTGGTTTTGTCAACTGTTGGACTTCTTAGGGCTTTTCTTCGCCAGTGTGTATTATAACTCCTGGGGAGGGGTTACAGTAGGCAAGATTTCCCACACGTACTTAACTGCAAGAACACTGTGTTCTGTCTCATGCGGCTGACTTTAAGGGGACACGGTGGATAAGCTTGTGCTTGAGACAGAGACCCAGTTTCCTTCTCTGTGGGGTGGAGAGGATCATTCCTTCTCCAGGAGAGGTGGGCATTAGGGGGACAGTTCTGTGGAAGGTCCATCTCAGTCTCTGCACAGAACAGGCGTAGTCAGCGTAAGCTGCCTTCCTTTCCCACTCCTCCACCCCCATTCCTCTTAGGCGAGGACACTGAAGATGCTTCAGGGAGGTATCCTGTTTTGGGTGGGTAAGTAAGTGTGATAGAGTCATGTTCTTCCAGAGCAAAGTCCCTCACTTGCTGTGTCAAGGCGGCATCATATTCGTGATGATATAAATCCACTTAGCCGTTGGGGTTCCTGGACAGGGTCTCCAGAAGCTTGCCTGGCCTCGGCGGCCTCACCATTTACCCCAGGGAGCCACAGTCTCGTGTGTGTGTGTGTGTGTGTGTGTGTCACGGCACAAACAAGGCCCAGAAGCGCTGCTGTAGAGTGAGGGCTCATGGCAGCTGAGAACCGCCATTCAAAGCAGAGCCACTGTGCACTGTGGCTGCGTTGTGCTGGCCCCTGACCACCGTCCCGTCTGTTTGCCAGGCTGGAAGTGCACCTCGTGGGCGGCTTCAGTGATGAAAGGCAGTTGTCACAGAAACTGACTCATCAGCTTCTTAGTAAGTGCACTGTTTTTTCCCCAAAGTTGATAAAATTTATACCCATTTTTGCTTGAATAAGTCCAGTGAGGACACAGCTGAAGAGGGGCACACCTTCCTGGAGTGACATAAACCGCTCAGCTGGGAACCTTCCATAAAGACTGAGCAGCAGCGAGCTAAGTTTTCAGGGGCTAACTGGATGGGGACAGGAATTATGGAAAAACAGAACCTCCCTCCAGGCAGAAGTGGCCATTTGAATCTGAAGAAAATGAAAACACTGATCATACCATTTTTTCCCTACTTGGTGAGCAAGTATTTTTTAAGAAACACATTGTTCTATGTTAATTAGCCATGAGGCAGTGAGGTAACATCGTCACGCAGTACCGGAACATAACATTGGTACAACCTGTTGGGAAAGCAGTTTGGCACTACGGTGAGGTCTTAGAAAGGTTCACATCCTTTGATCCAGTCATTCCCCTTCTGGGAATCTGTTCTAACACAATAATCTGAAATGTGCACAGAATTTGTGCCCAAAGACAGGCAGTAGAACATGTACAGCAGGCAATAATCTAATACTCATTAGTAGAATAATTATTATGTATATGTCAAAAAATAGTACTTATGAGGAAGTTTGAATTCCATGGGAAAATACATACCTGTGGACAAAAAACTGGGATATGAAACTGTCCACGTGCTGTGAGCCTAGCTGTGCATAGGACAGTACGGAACGCACAGCATACCAACGGGGACTGTGGGCACTAAAACCCATCATCCCTTATAATCTCCTGTATTTTCCAGTTGTTTGCAGTGATCAAATGTTTGACTGAGAATCAGAGAAAAAAAGTTACTTAGGAAAAGAAGAGTAAAAATCCTGAGTCAGTTTATCCCCCCAAAGCTCTCAGAATGGAGAGGGATGGAAAGCCGTGGTCACAGTCGCCTTTGGGCTGGAGGCTGGGAGCACGGCCGTCACGTGGTGTGAAGGGATCCGTGGCGTCAGGTCACGCCAACCTGGCCTCTGACAGGCAGGCCGGGTTGTGGCTGAAGGGGTAGTGGAGCAGAGGCGGCTCAGCTGGCCTCTGTCCTTCCCTCCCCTTCTTGACCTGCTTAGGATATGTTCTGCTAATTCAAGGAGTTTTTCTGATGTCCAGTTTTAAAATTCTGATTGTAGGTGAATTTGACAGACAAGAAGATGACATTCACTTAGTGACATTATGTGTAACAGGTAGGTTCTGCCATCTTTCCCAAAACAAAACTGGATTTCAAACACATTTTGTCCTCACCCTGAAGCAGGACCTAGCATCAGTACCTCAGCCCTAGAAGACACAGTTTGCTGTGCTTCACAGACATTTGTTCTGGCTTTTTCCATCTGCTGCAATGGCCTTCCCCTCCTCCCCAACGTCCAGGTCCTGCTCAGCCTCAGCTGAGATGCTGATGCCCTTTAGTGCAACTCATCTCTCCTTCCTGGGGATTTTCAGTAGCAGCCTCTGTTCTCCTGGGCAGGAGAGGGACCACCCACCCCCCAGGCAGGAGCTGCTGCCTTGTGTGGCAGACAGCAGAGCGTGTGGACAGTTGGGTGGGCGGTGCGAACTCTGCAAGTGGCAGTTTGTTCCGTACGAACCTGAGTGCTCTGGGCCTCGTGAAGGAAGCAGGACCCCCGACCCTTTCATTGTCTGTTTTCCCCCTTTTGCAGTGGGGGCTCTCCTTCTTGGCCTCTATTATAAAATGAAAGCAATTGTTCAGTATTTCTTAAAAATTGAATCTTAAAAAAATTGTTTTTATTTGTTAGAATTAAACGACCGGGAAGAAAACGAAAACCACTTTCCAATAATTTATGGCATTGGTAAGTAGTGTATTTACTTGAGGGTTGGAGGCTGACCACCCGTTGATGAGGTAGGCTCCAATCAGAGGCCAGTTCTGTGAACTAGTGAGCCCCCCGATGTCAGTATGTCACAGGCTTAGGTTCCTGTCTGCTGGGGGGACCCTGGGCAAGCAGCTTACCTTCTCTAAGCATTATCTGCAGAGGAGAGAAAGGGTCCACATCCGAAGCCCGGGAGGAGAGAGCCGGGCAGCACATACACAGCATGGACAGGGCCACCAGTGAGGGGAGCGTTGGTGGCACTGTGCTCACCTGAGGTGGCCAGCTGTGCTCTCCTCCAGCCAGGGCTTCAGGGGCTGGGGTGGGCCTAATGATGTCCTTATACGTAGGGAACCAAGTAAGGTTTTGGTTGAGAACAAAGGTCCTACAAAGGAAAGTATAACTATCAGATGAGGGAAAATCCAGAAACTTCCACTCCTGTGATGGCCCCTAAGACTTAAGGATATAATAGGATGAAATTGGCTGTTATTTGCAGAGAGCTTCTACCATATCTGTAATATTTTACGTATTTAGCTGGGTAGTGGGTATACAGATGTGTGTTATTTTATTCATTATAACTTTGTGTATGTCTAAAATGGGTAGGAAAAATTAGAAAACAAACAAAACACCAGACTTGGCCATGATCACCCCCAGCAGACACATTTGGTCACAGGGCTGGCCAGGAAGGCCTTGCCACACACCTGCCTGAAGAGATGGAGTGCCTTCCCCATGGGGTGCCGGCTCTTGGCTTGGAACAGTCTTACCGAACCTAGTTCAGCTTAGGCCTCATGTGAGTGAGATGCCTGGCTGAAAGTAATTTTGTTTAATTTCCATTCTCTTCTCTCTTTGAGAGAGACTTATCCATATTCTGTTATGTACAGTGGGAGAACTGTAGGCCTGTGCAAACTTTTCATGTTTGTCTTTTGCCAACTCAGAGTCATCCTGTTGTCTCTCACAGCTGTCAACATTAAAACTGCAGAGATTTACAGAGCCTCCTTCCAAGATCGCGGGCCGGAGGAGGAGCTGCGTGCTGCACGAGCTCTAACTGGAGGACCAGTGAGTCTGGAATTATCTTTGTGTTAGGGGTTAAGGAAAAGGGCAGCAAACTACAAAGCCTTATAGACCCTAGAAATGAAAACTTCACATCGGCTTCTTTAAAGCTGCAGGTTAATCACGCCCCTCCCCGCCAAACACACACACTGAATGCTTTTAGGCTATAAGTTCAAGACTCCACTTCTCTGCCTTGAAGATGGAGAGGGAAGTCATATGAACCCCCAGTATTCAATCCAAAGAGAACGAACCTCTTTTACTTTCTAAGAACTACCTATAAAGAGCGAGCCAGGAAGGGGGAAAGAGAGGTTTCTCCCCTTTGCCTCGGATCATACACTCCTTTGGACCAAGTCGCTAAAGAGCAACCTGCTGGGACAAACTGATCAAAAGACTTAAGTTGATTTGATCAAAGTCTAATTGCCTCAGCATGTTTTTTAATTAAATAACATTTTAATTTTAAAAGAAAACTAAAAACCTAAGATTAAGATTGATATGCCCTTTGAGGAATGGGTGAAAAAAATCCTTTAAAAATGCAGAGCACCAAAAAAAAAAAAGACCTGCTCACTCATGTAATGCTGACATTGCCATTGGAAAATAGTATTTGGATTCAGAGTGACCCATTTTGCCAGCCCTGCAACATTTTTAGGGTTCCTTTGATAATTCCTCAAGTGGCATAATAGCCTTGATTTAGATAATATTCAGAATGTACTTCAGTCTCAGTAACCAAAATTGAACATTGCTGGTTAAGCTGAGAATGACCATTGACAAATTTGAGAATTCAGAGAATCAATCATTTGGCAAATTAACATTTTGCAAATTGTTTTCCCTTTTGATGGGGCAACAGGCATTGTATAAAGTTGCAAGGTAACTTAGCTGCTTGGACATAAATAACAAGGCAGTGTTGTATGGAGCAGCAAGGAATGTGGACTTCAGTCAGACACACCTGGGTTAGAGGCCCGGCCCTGCTGCCTGCTGGAAGTGTGGCTGCGGCTGGCTCTGTGCCCCATCTCTGAGCCTCGGGTTTTCATCTAGAAAGGGGAGAATGCCATCTTCCTGTGGGACTGTTTTAAGGCTAAACAAAATAATACTGTTACCCACAAAGTGGAGTTACCACACAGCTGGAAGTAGTAAGTAGCAGCTTTTGTTATTAGGAGACAAAGTTGTAAAGCTTATCATTCAGATAAAATGTCTTAACTGCCAGACTGTGCTGGAGCCTGCTTTGATGGTAGTTTTGAGAAGCTGATGGCATTCCTTAAATTCTATCCTTGAAATGTTCTTTTTCAGATGATTAGTATTTACGATGCAAAGACAGAACAACTTCGTATAGGACCGTACTCCTGGATGCCCTTTCCACATGTGGATTTCTGGTTACAGCAAGATGATAAGCAAATACTAGAGGTGAGAATTGACAGGTTGGGCAAACCTTAACTCTCTGGACCCAGGCATCCTCATCTGTAAGAAAAAAAGGGTTTAGACTAAAAGCTGCTTTTCTTTCATTGGGTAGTAGCTATTTTTGGGAGGCCACTGACAGGCCCCACTCATTTATATCAGTTGGGGATAAGTGATGCCCTGGATAGACACTTCCATGGATAAAGCATTAAGCAACCAACTGCTTTTTTTCTCATTAACCCTGTATTCCTCAGTTCTTAGGTAATTTTACAGTTTATATAGGGTCTGAGAACATCCTAATTAATGTTTAAGGAACACAAGGATATTTTTTAAAAGATTTTATTTATTTAATTTTAGAGAGGGGAAGGGAGATAGAAAGAGAGGGAGAGAAACATCAATGTGTGGTTGCCTCTCACATGCCCCCTTACTGGGGACCTGGCCTGCAACCCAGGCATGTGCCCTGGACTGGGAATCGAACTGGCAGTCTTTTGGTTCGCAGGCCTGTGCTCAATCCACAGAGCTATGCCAGCCAGGGCAGGAACCCAATAATATTTTATTTGACATCTTTTATCAAAGTAGGGAACAGAGCGAGGATATTTTCTCATGCCTCAAATCTTGTCTTCCAGAACCTTTCCACGTCACCTCTGGCGGAGCCCCCCCACTTTGTTGAACATATTAGGTCTACCTTGGTGTTTTTAAAAAAATACCCATCTCCAACAAACACACTCTTTCCTGGAAATAAAGCTCTGCTCTACAAAAAAAATGAAGATGGCTTATGGGAAAAGATCTCTTCTGCAGGGAGCTAAAAATAGGAATTACCAAAGTAACTTTTTGGCATGACAGAGACTATTGGTGGGGGTTAGACAGAATATTAATTTGGAATCCACATCTGTTGAGTCTTAGTGTCTTTCAGATGACTTTCAAAATAAAATCTTATTTTGGCAAAGGCATTTGTTTAAGTTTACTTTTTGTTTCCAGCTTTTCCTGTTTGGTTAGTAATAAGGGGCAGAGGAGAAGCCGCCTGCCTCACTATTCTATGGCAGCTATTTCAGTTACTTAGGTAAGTATTTCTGATTCTGTAAAACTAGTGAATAAAGAAAAAAATTGTAATTGAATTTGCTTTAAAACCAATATTTAAAACGCAATGAAGTTCAGTGAGAATTTATACATTTCACAGAGGGTATTTTGGGGCCCCAAAATATTTTAGAAACATGAAATCCAAAACTGATATAAATACATTTCCTAGATGAATGAGATGAAAAGTTTAGAAAGACAAACAGGGTCTGATCTCACTGTTTTGCAGTAATAATTTCCCACGAAACTAAATTTAATCTGAGTGTTACATGAAACCACTGATAAATCTGTTGTTTTTTAGGTATAAGGTCATTAATCGCCCAAATTGTGATTCTTATGCAAATTTTACTTGAAGAAAATCTTTGTTTTTCTGAAGTTGCTATCTATCCTAAAGGAAGTCACTATGCTTGATTAATAGTAAGATATATGAACTGAACTCACTGGTAACCATTTGAAGAACCTTTATTGAAACCAACATTGAAATAGTATCTCAAGGGTGAAATTCTGTTTCAGCAAAACCAATTTAACAATTCCAAATATATATAAAAATGTCTAAAAATTAATCTTGTTAAAGGTGATAATTTCCCCTTCCCCCATTTTATCTGCTATATTTCATTGCACCAAATAAACAGGGAAGACTTTGATCATCTGCACCCGAAAAAAAAAAAAGAAAAAGGAAAATTGCATTTTGACAAGTACAAAATGTCAGAAATCACATTAAATCAGAGTGTAATTATAGGCCTGCTGTGGTATAACTAAGGCTTCTAAGACTATAGTCCACAAACCCAGTGTGGATTCCCATCGCCTGGAGGTCTCTGCAGGCTGACTGCTGGACTAGAGGCACAGGGCCGTCAGCTAGGGTGAATGTAGGGTGCCGTGCTTCTGGAAAAGCGGACATGGGTAGTCATTAAGAGCTAACCTTCAGTTATTTTAGCAGGAGTCTGGCTTGATCAGCCTGGGAAAGGTAACTTTTCAGGTTCTTGTCTTTGAGCTGCGCTCAAAGTGGTGAGCTGCTAGTGGAACAGAAGCTATGGACGCTCCCATGTGAAACAAGTCACAGGTAGACTTATTTTAGAATTGAACTTTAACTGGGTGCTACATAGCATATCTACTATTAGGCTCTTAAAAGAAGCATCTATTCAGTTTTCAGATATTAAACATAGAAATGAGCATAGTCTGTTCTTTTGTGCCAATTTAAAAGCTTTACCAGTATTTAAAAATATACATATATATGGTCAAGAAGAGTCTCTGCAGTTACTCCTAATAGATGAATCCTTTAATTTGTTTACAAATAGTATATAAAGGGAGAAATGGATCCGTGGCAGAGGAAGGCCAGACGGAAGCACTGCCCCGTGTGACTTGCTTGACAGCCGGCTGCAGCTCGCGTAGACACAGTCCTCCCGTCTCCAGGGAAAGCAGCAGCTGGGGGTGGCAGGAGAGGGCTGCTCCGACACTCTTACTTACAGTCCCACTGAAACAAACCCATTCTCCTTCAAGCCAGCACGATCCAGTTGTATACTGCAACCTGATCAAAGTAATCAACTAATACAGGTGGCAAAAGCCGTCTGTCCTCTGCAGCAGTACGACAACCCACAGAGGTCTAAAGAAAACTGTCTTACCAAAAAGTTATGTGCAACCTAATAACTTATGTTTACAAAGGTAAGAGCAGGTGTTTCAAGTGGCAGGCACTTGACATTCCGAGTGTTCTTTGTGAGTAAAAAGTGTTTATAGTAACTTGGGGATAAAATGTATTACTACAGTTGGGTCGACAGAAACAACAGCTGATCTCTATACCCATAAGATTAGACAAGTCAACTACCCTCCTAGAAAGCCTGGCTTTCAGGCACATATTTGTGCAAAAATCCCAGCTAAGCACAAATAACAGTAATTTATCTTGTATTAGCATGTGGCACAGTTCACATTTTCAGTATAACTTCATCTTTCTTGACAAAATATTCAATACAGTCTGAAAACAAACACTGAATTTTATCTTAAGCTTTCCGGTTCTTCTGCCTGTGGGCGATCATCTTCTGGGCCCTGGACTCTGTTCTGCAAGGCTCCAGTCTGCTTGGCCTCCAGAGGGGTGGGAGCCCCTGGGTGCTGCTCAGGGCTGGTAGCCTCCAGGGCCTGTTGTTCTGGCCCACCGGACAGATGCTCCACTTTTTCTAAGTCTTCAGTGTGACTGACTGAGCTTGTCTCGCTTAGAGCATCTGAACTTCTTAGGGACCTTTTAAAAGGCTTCTGGCCTAGAGAAAGATGGGAGGTACAGCACTGAAGTGCAGTAAAGGACACTTCTGCAATGGAGCTCTCTGTGCAACGAGAGACCGCTTTATTAATTCCTGCCGCTCGGCGGAAATCCCCCGAATTCCTGGCTCTGAAGCGTTTAAGTGATGAGGCAAGAAAAGAGAGCTGATCGGAGACAACATGCTCCCAAGACAGGGAACTTCTGAGGTCACCTTAACAGTGAAAAACTCAGGAGAGTAAACGCCAGGTGAAGCCAGGTTAAACACGAAGCCAGCTCTGGAGGCCCTCCCTGCCCTCCCTGCCCTCCCTCGGGAATGCCATGGAGGTACTCCCCAAGGCTAAAGCCCAAGGCTACTGAAATGGTTAAAGAGACAGCTGGTCTTGAAGATAAACAGGACTTTGGGTTAAAGAACCAGGAAAACAAAGGAATGCAAGTAATACCAAATGGAAAACGATTACATGATGCAAAAAGGTCTATTTTCCCAAGAGAAATACAACCCGTTTTCTTTAGTGTTAATGAACTCAAACACGCAGAGGTACCTGGAAGTCTCTGTTTAGTGCGAGTGCCTGAGGGGGTCTGCGGTGGTGTTACTCCTGTACCTTGTACTTTGTAGAGATAAGTGTGTTCTGTGGACTCCAGAGAGCCTGCCAGGAAAAGAAAGAGAGGGGTGGTTGGCAATCCTGGCACAGGTTGCCCTGGGAGATGCCCCCACTCAGCCTTGTTCCTTGTTGAGCTTCCTCTGGCCACACAGCCTTGCACAGACTGGTGGAGACTTAGGAGCCCCTGAAACATGCCAGGAACTGGATAAAGCCCTCTCACGGCTGTTTATGAGTCCTTGTCCTACTGGTATGTTTCATCCTTGCCTCCCCAGGTATCCTGTGCACATGTGAAAACATTCAGCCAGCAGTGTGGCTGGCCTAAGCATGCCTGGAGAGCCAGGCCCAAGTGGGAAAGACCCTAGCTTCCCCTCCGAGGGCTTCAGCAACTGTACTTGAGCAACAAGGAGTGGATGCCTCTGCTAAAGGCTGCGGTGTGGTAGGCTCAAAGTTAGATTATCTCTGGTTGTCACATGACAGTGGAGCCATCATTTCCTGGGGAAGGGACAGAGGAAGGGGCTCCTGCCAGAACAGAAAAGAGGGAGTCCTATAGTTGGATAGTATCTTCCCCAAACCCCAGCAACTGATAATTCTTGCTGGTTGCCTAGTTTGAAATTCAACTGCCAGTGCTATAGACCAGTCTTTCAACTGTCCCTTTCAATGGCAGCCCTTTGCTGGGCAAAACCTGAATGAGGACTACAATATTAACACTGACGCAAAATGCTCAGTCTTGAGGGTCTGAACAGCTGAGTGAACACGTTCTCGTTGGATTCCAGGGGAGTCTGCTGTGGGCAATGCGAAGCTGCTTCCGTGCCATTTCAGCAGTGGGGGCAGGAGAGGGAAGATGAGAAAGTCACAGGCACAGATTCCTGGCATGGTACCCAGGATAAAGCATGGGACGTACACGAGGTTTTTCAGTATGAGTGTGGGATGCCAGGGCATTTGGTCAAAACTCTCAAGGTACGTGAAGTCTGGGAGGAGGCTGTGAGTCCTACCTGCTGTTAGGTTAAAAGTTCTTCCCTTCTGTGAAGGCTGGACCGGAGAAAACCAATTCAGCACGGACCCTACGACAGGGATTTGGCGTAACACCCCCTGCAAAACACAACATTGCTCAACATCACCCTGTCCAGTCTGGCTCCCAGCCTGAGCTGCTCTGCAGGCTCACCTCTTCCAGAAGGCGCTCCTCATTGGCCTTCTGCAGTTGAACTTGAGCTTCCTGAATTCCTTTCCGAACCACTTCTGTCATGTTTTCCAGAAGCTGTGTTAAGACCAAGAAAAGCATCACTTGTCTAAACTTGTCGCTTGGGGCCTAGAACTATTAACACAGCACTGAGGACATTTTTTGAAAGTCTATCAGTAAACAGAATTTTATACTTTAAAACACTGGTGTAAAAGTAAAATAGAAAATTAAATAAAAGAGGATAAAATAAAATGCTCAAGGAACCCTAGGCAGACATACCTTGATGACCAGCCTCATTAGCTAAGGTACAGAGAGAAGTAACTGTCCCT
>PVKM010010622.1:0-34621 GCA_004027735.1 Carollia perspicillata | reverse complement strand
TCTGCTTCATCTATCCTGCTTTTGGTTCCTTCTACTGTGTTCTTCAGTTCAGAAATTGTATTCTTCATTTCCTCTTTGACCTTGTTGATAGTTTCTGTTTCTTTTTTCATGTTGATATAGTTTGCAGTGAGTTCATTGTAGTTTCCCTGTAGTTTCTGGTAGCTCATTGTGAGCTCATTGAGCTTCCTAATTAATAACCATTGCTTTGAACTCAGTATCTGATCGTTGAGTTGCCTTTATTTCATTTAGCATTCTTTCTGAGACTTCCTCCTTTCCTTTCATTTGGGGAGTGTTTTTTTTTTTTTTTTTTTTGGTCTTCCCATTGTCTGTGAGACTCTTCTTGATAGCCTCAGCTTCTTAAATCGATCTGTTCTGACTCCCTGGGTTTATGGTGTGAACTTCTGTGGTAGAATACCTGTGAGATTCAGTAGTGCAGTCTCCTTGATCTCTTGAGCTTACTGGTCTTGGGCTGTTGTTTAAGTTGGCTCTGTGTTTGTTTTGGGGTTTTGATTGTTGTTAGGTCTTTCTTTGGTGGGTCCTTCCCACCAGCTGGTTAACTGAGGGTCACTCTGTCCACCACCTCTTGTATTTTGTTGTGCTGGTGAGGGCAGGTTGTGTTGAAGTTGTTTCTTCCGTGTGTACAAGGTTTTGAGGATTCTCTCTTGCTCTTGTTCAGTTGTTTGTTCTGGGTAATTTCTCCACTATTTAGTTGTATTTCCAGATAGGTCCTGGATTGAGGTTAGTGTGGCTTCCACTCCCTCCTTCATCTGCTTCTGTTGTTCTCTGCTTGTGGTTCTTTTGTTGTTGGGTTTCCTCTTCCAGTGGGTATCCTGGTATTCACAGCTTCCACTTATTCATCTGGTTTTTCAATGTCCACTATAATTTTTGGTCTCCTGTTTTCATATATGCTGGTGTACTATTGGCTGTTTGCTCTGTTCCTCCATAGATTGGCTAGGTTTTTCTCCCCGGTGTAGGGGGAAGTGGAATCTACTCCCTCCTACCTCACCACCATCTTCCTCCTCCTCCAGGATTCTTTTCTTGTAGGGCAGATATTTCCTGGCTAGTTTTGGCAGCGTTTTATTGTGCATGTTCAATTAGTTACATTACTTTAAAGCTACTGCACATGTGGCATCCCATGATTTTCCTTGATCAGCTACCGGGGAAGGGGTTACTCAATGTTAATTTATTACAATGAAGCAGGGGTCATGTAGCATCTTCTGTGAAGGTGCATTCATGAGTCACCATGATTCAGCACTTTTCCAGAAAGAGGGAACAACTGGTCTTAGAACAGGATCTCTGTCCTGTATCCATGACCTTTACCTTAGCCCTGGGGCACCTCTGGAGTTTTCTCCTTACTAACTATCTTCTGCCTCATAACTTCAGTTATCTGCCATCCCCTACTAGATCTAGGAGTTACTGTGTGCCCTGTAGTCACAAGACAGTGAGTGACTTTGTTAACAAGTGCTTACTTCATAGCTAAGGAAAGTCAAGTTCATTCATATGTTCTAACTGTCCTCCCCAGCTATCTTTACAATGAGAAATTTCTTTATTTAATTTATTAGAACATGCATAACCCTGAAAAAAAAGTTACAAAGATGTCATCATATTGCTTCTTACCTACAGCTACAAGTGGGCTTTTATTTCAATCTCTCATTCAGGCAGCCCAAATTCATTTCTGTTATCCATTATTTTTCAGGGGTTTTTTTTTCAGTTGAAAAGAAAGGAAGAGAATGTGATCTGCAGGGCTACCTATGGAGAAATGACTTTGGCTTAGAGATTCAACAATAATAGGAGAGAGTGTTCTGTTGCATCCACCAACCACGAGAACAAATGTCGGAGACTTTCAGGGTTTCGAAGATGTTACTTTATTGGCCAAAGTTTTACCTGCGCAGGGGCGAACTCTCCAAACGTGTCCGGAGACACAGTGCTTCTTAGAGCTGCAAATGAGAGTCGCGCCTAACGCTCACAACTAAGGGTTTTTATGGAAGCGAGCAAGCAAGGCGGGCACAGAAGTGAATGTGGCGGTTAGTGATTGGCTCAGCAATACAAAGGGGTCACCCATCATTGGTGGCTTCGAAATCGCGCGGGCAAACAAACGAGGCAAATCATTGGTGGGTTCGGAATGAACTCAGGGGCAAAAAAATTTTCTTCCTTAGTAACAGTCAGATGGCTATCCGCTTGCAACATCTGCTTGCCTAAGCGAGCATATCCTTGAGCTCAGTAAACATCTTCTTCCTAACATTCTTTCTGTTGGCCTCAACATGTTCCATCTGCTTAGAAACCAAGGCATATCACTGCCATGAAACATCACTCACCTTGAATGGCCAGGAACATCTTGTGCACCAAGAATCACCATGTAAAGCACTTATCAGAGTTTTTTAAAGGTTCACAACATTATTTTCTCAAAAATGTATGGGTTCCATTCATGTGATGTTTTGGAAAAGGCAAAAAGTATAGGAACCAAAATCCAAACAACCGGGTTGCCAGAGCCTAAGGTGGGAGGAAAGGGTTGTCTACATGGGGACCTTTGGGAGCTGATGGAAACATTCTATAACTTGTGTGCGGTGGTGGTTACATAATTGTATATGTTTGTCAAAATTCAGAACTGCTGTACTTAAATTATACCTAAGTTTGACTCTATAAATATATGGATTCCAACTTCTACATCAACCTGGATTTCCCTTTGTAGCCTTGACCTTTTTTCTGCCTACCTTCTCTCATTTGACAAGTTTTTCTAGTTTTAGTCTTTCAACTGACTTTTGGCAGATTTTTCTTTTGGCTACCTTCCTATTTTTCAGTCTTCCAAAGGTATGGTAGACAGTAACAGCAGTGGCAGCCTGATGCGAACCCTGGCTCATGAGGTCCGCCACATTGTGGATGAAGCACAAGAAGTTCACATGGACTACCGAGTCCTGTGGAGGAAAAGGGACACCATGGCTTTTCTCTCAAGGGCCAAAGCCTTGGCCCTTGCCTGGACAGGCCTTTATTTCTTTTCTGGCACATTACATGATGGTCCTCATTCACTACGCACAGGTTTGCTTTAGGTGGTTACGTTTTACAGAAAACAAAGGAGCTTATGCCGCTAATTACATCACAGAAAAAGGATATTTGCAAATGAAAAGGGAAAAATGGTTCAACCAGTTACACTCATCCTTGGAAGGTTCAGCATGGATTTTAGGAAGTTACTTTGCAGCAAATGTTTGCTGCCTCAATTCAAGATGAGGGAGTTTTAGCAAAATCAAGTCTCATAGCAGCCTAGGTACAATGCAGGCCTGATTCCCCATGGGAGAACCTATCTGTGGGCGTGGGTCCTGTGCACTGGACCTCACTTTCCCACTAGGAGCTCAGCCCATGCCACGCAGAATGGTCTCCTGTAGCAGCCAGCATTTATTGAGCCCTGTGCCTGTAAAAAGTCATCTCCACACGCCCATGAAGTTTACCCTGTTATGACTCCCACTGCATAGATGGGCAACCAAGGTCACAGAGATTAAGGAACTTCAAGGAAGTCACATCAGAACTCAGGGGTACCTTGCTCCACAGGCAGTGCCCTTAGACTGCATGTCTAGATACCACATTTCACAGTGTGCTTCTGATTCTCTGGGGTACGATTTCAGAAGTATTTTGCTTTGCTTTGGAGCAGGGGTGGGGGGGACGTTCTGAAATTGTTTCTCATTATAACTGCAATCCTAAGTATAAAAAATATAATAACAATAACATTTTCTAAGTGATAAGAGCATTCATGTTTTTATTGTAAAAACCATATAACAACACTAAATAAAAATACTGAATAAATACCATTCATAATCCCACCACCGTAACAAAAATTTTCCTTTCTGTATATTTCCTTGAAGATTTCCTCTATATACAAACCTCACACATACAAGCAGGGACACTCAACTTTGCCTTCTGGCAACAGCATATTAAAAGGATTTTCAAAATCAGTTTGCCAACAGGAGCTCTCATTTGGCGTATTTACATTTGTCATATAAGCCTTAAGTTTATACAACTCTAAACTTACACACCAAAGAACAAAGATACCCAAGATCTGCTAGTATTACAATGAAAACACTCAGAATCCTCTGTGGAATGAGATAAAATACGTAAATGAAAGAGAGGAATGCTTTTCCAGAAATCCATTTAGTCCTTATGGAGACAGGGCCACAGCAGGTAGCCAGTTCCCTCTCTTTTGGCCTGTCCCCAAGAGCCAAAGAAACAGTATTTGCATATGACTTTGACCTGTGTTGACCACAGCCAAAAAAAGAAGGTGAGTATAATCGTATTGTAGAACAGCACTCGGAGATTTATAATGCTGAAGTACTTCTGAACGCCTCTGTGTAATGAAATCTGTGAAGGGTAAATATGTTGATCGGGACATTCTCTTCAATTCAAACGTGTATGAAGAAGATAATGAATATTTTTAAAGCCCTGGCTGGTGTGGCTCAGTGGACTGAGTGCCTGCCTGCAAACCAAAGGGTTGCTGGTGCTATTCCCAGTTCAGGGCACCTGCCTGGGTTGTAGCCCAGTTCCCCAGTAGGGGGCATGTGAGAGACAACCACACATTGATGTTTTTCTCTCTCTCTTTCTCCCTCCCTCCCCCTCTGTCTAAAAAGAAATAAATAAGATCTTTTTTAAAAAATAATTTAAAAAAAATCACAATAGTTGATAGCTGAATCATTTGAGGGTGCCTTTTGCGACAAAGTTGTAAAAGCTTTGTGTTATCTTTAATTTTTTGCTTATTAATAAACATTTTAGTTAGAAGCATCATTCAAACAGTAGACACGAAGCTCTTCATTCCACTTTGGATCTGATGACAGCCATGCTGCACTCACATTCCGGGACAGCAGACAGCAAATGTGGTCACAGTGCTGAGGTCACCAGGTAACTTAAAGAACAGGATTCTCCCAGCCTCCATGACAAAGGACAGGTGTTCGCATCCATAATTTCCCAGAATCAGTTCAGGTGGTCCACCTCCTGGGTACAACAAGCTGTTAAATAAATACTAGGCTTTCTTGGACTTAGACTTAGGGTCTGAATTTAAATTCCTAATCTAATATAAGTACTATAAATAAGTAGCATTTACACAAATTTGCTTTTAAGTCCATCCACTAATTCTGATGTGGACTAAAATCACAGTAAGCTTAGTTCATTCAGATTTTTAAAATTCACTTGGAGTTTTACCAACAGACTAATTTTAGACAATAACCAACAAACTGTAAGATTCCATTTCAGTATTCACCAAAACAAACAACATCCAAAAAAAAACAAACAAAATAACCCTATCTTGTTTAACTGCATTCTGTTCAATGTTTTAAGCTGTGGAAGGGACCTTTGAATTAGTGAGGAACCCCCGTTTCACAAATGAGGCAAGTGAGGCACAGGGAGGTCAGTGACTTGTCCGAGGTACTTGGAGAGGGAGGCAAAGCCCCTGCCCCTTGCAGCTGGTCATGCCTCAGAGGAGGCCTGCCCTAAAAGAACACAGAGGCAAGTCCTACAGCACTTTGTGTCTCTGACGTAAAGACTTACACTCTGAGGCTCGCACCCTTACAAGCACTCAGTACAGAACAGAGAACTATGTTCCGGAAAGCAACCAAGTAGCTAAAAACATACCCATGTGCACATTGAAAAGGAAAACACAGCATCATTAGGGTCCGCATGCAAACTAGAACTCTCTTCAAGCAGAACTACTTTTTAGTCATTTGACATCCCACATCCCGTATGTAGCTTACTGTAAACCTTAGGTAAATCATGAAGTTTATGCTCTACTTTTATTTACCAAAAAATTTTCCCTTATGGCATTTAAAAGCATAAGCTCTTAGAGCACGTGAAAAATTGCAAGTAGGCATTTTTTTCTCATACAAACATTTTCTCTTTTAACCAATAGCAATGGTTCGAAGTTCCCATGATGAAAGTCTTGACATTCCAAGTGCTTATCTTCCCAGTGGCACATAAAGCAGCGCTGTTGTCCCCAGAAGAGAAGCCAGGGGTGTTTTCTGTCTACATGTACCTAACTTCACCAGAGATTTTACTTGACAATAGCACTTGACTTTGGAAGTGAAGGTCTACCCTTTAACTTGTACCTTCAATTTGGGGAAGTGGATGTTCTCTGACATAGACTTCAACATTGAACTCTTCATATATATCCTATATTAAACATGTTGAACTTTTGTTTATTTTTTCTATCACTTGTATCATGGTATAAGATCATACCAAATGTTTTTTTTAGAAAATTAGTAACTGATATCAAATACCTAAATTAAGTCAGCCTTCTACCAGGAAGCAATTTCTTAAATTATGTATAGAAATGAGAGGAGAAAGCTAGAGAGAGCAGGCTGTTGCTCACACAGAAAATGATTTTGCTTGCATCATAGGGTGAAAGTTCTATTAGACAATGTTATAACTACAAATAATGCCAATTATTACTAATGTTTAAATTTTTCAGGTGTGCTCTCCCTCCCTTGAGCATGCCCACGCCTTTCTTCCCTCTCAGGCGTGCATCTCCTAAACTCCTAGGAACCCCACAAAACTTGCACCCAGGGGAGCAATGGGCAGCAGCAGCTTGTCCTCAGCTAACCCTATGAACTTGTCTGCACAGCCCCTATTTCCTGCCTTCCCAGTGAGCCCAGGCAGCCCCGCCCACGCTCTCCTGTTGCTTCCTCTATCCTAAGCCCTCCCTTGTTTCACTGTCCCCAGATTTAATAAACATACTCTCAAAAACTTTTTTAAAAATTCAAACTCAGAGTTGTTTAGGCTAACAGATGATGTGTTAAAGGGACATTGAGAATCCTCCCTGTTTATGCCTGAGCCCATGACCTTTATTGTAAGAATGAAATACAGGCACATTCTCTTCCAGGGAGAACTGGCCTGTCTTCCAGAGGGACCTGTTGATTGGTCAAGTCACACAAGGTCCTTGGCGCACAGCCACTTTTGCCTAAGTCATATTTAACCATAGCTCCCAAAGTGAGACTTTGGAACCTCACCCGAGAGAAGGATGCTTTGCTCAGCACTTTTCCCAGTCAGACCCCGAATGTCGACTCTGGGATTCCCAGGATCTACATCCAGGTGTTGGTGAATTCCTGTCTGGTGATGTACGATCTTGATTCTTGCTTTTGCTTTGCTCTTGCTTAATAAAGTGCTTAGCTATTCACCTTTGACTTAGGGGTTTTATTGTCTGTGAATCCGAACCTCCAAATTAAGTGGCCACAATCTCGGACATGCCCCTTTACGGCAAGACACATCTACAGGATAAATGTGTTTATTGTAATTCAGCCTGTTGTTGCAGCATCTTACCACTAATGTCAGCAAGCAGAGGATTCTAGGAATCAGGTGCACATCTGACTGCACATATAAGTAAATGTCCAAGGGTCTGCTGAGTGGGCGGAAGGAGCAACAGCAAAGAAAACTGTCCTGACTGCTTCCTATGGATTATATATACAACTTCTGGTGGGCTGGCTGTTTCTTTAGCAGGTTCTACTGAATTTTTTGTTTTTCTTTTTTAAAATTTATTTATTGATTTGAGCAAGCATTTGAGGAGGAGTGGGAGAGGGTGGGGCGGGGTGGGGCTGGAAGTACGCCCTCAGTTGCACTGAGCACTTGGCCAGCATTGCTGCTGCTATTTGGTTCTGCCCTTTGCCCCTCCAAGTTGCCCTTTTAAAAAACTGCAAATTCACTCCTCCTGGTATCTTTTCTCACTTCTGAGGTAAAAAAGAAAACAAAATTCTTGTCAGTTTTCAGCCAAACCAAAGCATCTGAGTTTTATTTCAAATTATTACCTTTAGGGAGTTAAATGTATCTTTTTTCTCAACAGATGCTCTCTCTGCAACAGGTAGGAGGTGGCAGCCCTGCTCAGGCAAATTCCAGCCTGAGACCCAGGGTGTTTTCTACATTTCCTTATTTATAGACAAAAGAACAAGGGCCACCCTGGCCGGGTAGCTCAGTTGATCAGAGCATTGTCTCAGTATGCCAAGGTTGGGGTTTGATGTCCTGTCAGGACACATACAAGAAGCAACCAATGAATGCATAAATAAGTGGAACAACAAATTGATGTTTCTCTCTCGCTTCCCCTCTCTAAAATCAATAAATAATTTTTTTTTAATTTAAAGTAATGACCACTTCTGTCATCTACACTATGGCTTTGGTAGTTTTTGCTATGACCTCTGCCTTCAAGATCAATTTTAAAAATAGATACAGATGTACATTTAGTAACCAACGTATTTAAGACTGCTATGTTTGATTCATTGGCACATATATTTGTGACCAAATAAATGTCCTTTAGGAAAAAAAAAAACCTAGCTTTGATAGTACACAATGTGGTTATGTGATTTTTCTTTAAAGTGATTGTTACTTTTAAAACGGTTCTTACATTCCATGTTAAAGGTGTTAACAGTCTAACCTGGACTTGGCTAATTGGCTCAAAATCTCTGTGTGACATTGATGCCACTCTACCCCATCAGAGGGCAGTGTTGGGGTCAGAGCTGTGAGGCTCCTTCCACAGCTAGCCCTCCTATTGGCTGCCAAGCAAATTCCGGGGGATAGATAAGATTAAAGGCTCCGAAGAGAATTCCCTAGCCCTCCCCCAAAAGAAGGATCAAAAACCCTTGGTCTAGTTCTGGAACAAAAATAAACCAAAGCGAAGGAGAAAGTCCCTGCCTGTATAGCATGCAGCCCTTCCCAAAGCTTGTACCACTCCCAGGCTGGTGGAGAGCCCTTTTAAATAGGCAGTGTGTGCAGTGGCTCCAATACCCTGAAGGCAGGTTCTATGGCCCCTCTTTTGTTTCCTAAGCAGAGTCAGACACTGCGTGGGAGGGCACCACCCCAAACCTCTTCTGATTTTGGTGACTAATGGGTAAGCTCTGTCAAGAAGCACAATCGTGAACCATCGAGAAAGCACTTTGCATGAACTTCTATTTGCACTCTCCTAAATTTAGGCCCCAAAGGATTAAGGTAAAACAAAAACAAACAAACAAAACCCCTGCTTATATCTTGTTGCAATCTGTCTCTCATTCAGAAGAACCCCCCCGCCCCCGCCAAACAGTTCCACACTTCATTTCATCAACCCCTTTTTCAAACTTCCCCATGCAAAGAGTAGGAGTCGCCAGCAGGGATGGTAGCATCAAGCCCCGACTCAGTATAAACACGCCCCAGCAGCACAGGCGGTAACCCATTAACTCAGAGGAATCTAAGGTCACTGTGGACGGTTTTCTATTAATAGGGGATAAAGAGATAAAGCTCCAGCGGACATTAGCGGTAATGCCCCGCCGGCCCGCACAAAATTAACTCCTTCCCGCCCAGACAGAGGGAACTACGTTCTGATGGCAGATATGTGCTTGAAACACGCGTGTACACCTACGTACACAGAATTTTAGAACCGCTCCTCTTAACCACTCCAGATTCCACTCCCATTCTGAGTCCTGGCGGTAGAGATCGTTCCGGGAAAGGGGTGTCCCTGGGGAAGAAGCAGTGGTGGAGGCGGGGGCCGTCGGGTGTCTGTCAGCTCAGCTTCGCCACGCACACCGCCAGGGCTACAGCCGCCAGCAGCACGGCGCTGAAAACTGTGGCGGCCAGGGCCTTGCTCGGGTCGCACGGCCCTGTGCGCTCTTCTACCGACACAAAGCCGGCCGTGGAGGCTCCAGCACTGGACAGAAGCTCGGCACCCGCCGCCTGCCGGGCTTGCACTGTCCAGCGGGGTACGTTGACCTTCATCTCCATGTCGTGGTTCATCTTGCCCACCTGAAGGATCTCCCGCTCCAGCTTGCGCAGATCTTCCACGTCGAAGTCCCACTCCGCCTCGCACCGCAGGCTGCAGACGCTCAGGGCGCGCGCCGCTACAGCAGCGGAGCGGCCGGTCACACCTGTGCGCACGAGTGGCCGCCGCGGGGTGTGCAGTGGGAACGCGATGCCCAGCGCCAGCGCTCGCCGCATGTCGGCTTCCAGCAGTTCCAGGCAGCCAGAAAAGGCTACCCAGAGGCGCTGGAACTCGGCGCGCTCCTCAGCGCCCAGGCGCTTGTCTCGCAGCGCTGTCGTCAGGAGGGAGCCGGTAGCCACCGCCAGCTCCTGCGCCTTCTGGCGCGTCTTCTGCAGCTCCTCGCGCAGGTTCTCCGAGTCCGCCGAGCCGCCGATGGTCAGCAGCAGGTGGTGGTAGCACGCAGTCGCCTTGTTGAGCGCGTCCAGCAGCGACTTGCACTCCTCCCTCACCATGTCGGTGAGCTCAAGCACAACCTGGTTGCCTGCGCCCCTCTCAGCTCACGCCCTCAGCGTGGCAGAACGCGGCCAGTCCCGACCGCGGCCCCGGGTTGGGCCGCTGGCACTCTCCTCATGGCCCCAAGATTAGTTCCGCGCTTCAGTGCTGTCGTCGGAGCCCACTCGGGACCAGCGATGTAAGCCTCCGCGGACTGGGCATGAAACGGGAACCCCGTTAGCTGCTTCCCGTCCTGTCGTCCATCCTCCCAGTCACACACTAAGTCTCTGCACCGCCCTGGCCTTCACGGTGGCCCCGTGCGAAGCCAGGGTTGCGGTCCCCATCCTCCTCTGGTACCGTTGCCAGGACTAGCCCGCAAGCTGCACGCTCCCCCTTCGCCGCTGCCAAGGGCGGTCGGGTCGTGTTTCTAAAGGATCCACCCACTCCCGCGCGTCCTCCTGGGGCGCTTGCATCCCCTAGACAAGGATAGGCGGGGCCCAGCGCAGGAAGGTCACGTGTAGGTCCCCCATCGCCCCCTCCTCCGCACCCCATTGCAGTTCTGGAATATTAGCGCTCGGCAGACCTAACCCTCGATTTTACAGATGGGAAAACTGATGCCCAGGTAAAGAAAAGGCGGGGAGCCTAGGTCACTCGACATCCGTGCAAGTGAGGGAACTAGAACCTAGGGACAATGACTCCCGGCCTCTGCCAGCGACGGGACTGGTGTGCTTCCTAGGCCTTGGCACCTCCATGCTCCAAAGCTAGCAGTAAAGGGCGAGCCATGGGGCAGTATGGCTCCAGGGTCTCCCCATCTCCGTCCAGTCCGCTTTGTAGAGACCAGGCTTGCAACCCTTCCCTACTGTCAGAGCTGCTCTCGGCCCCGCCCTCTCTGGTCACGGGCACGCGCAGTCCACAGCTCTGGGCTAGTCCAACTGGAGTAGGAAGCTCTGTGTGCCTCCTGAGCCCCTCCCTCGGCTGGGAGGACTTAATGATTGCTCTGCGCGCACGTCAATCTGGGTAAGGACGGCCGCTCATTGGGCTGACTCGGGGCTTTGAGGTGCATCTCCGCCCAACCGTAGAGTTAGAGGGTGGGTGGTGGAGTGGGGCGGCGGGTTGGGGTGGTGGGTCCTGAGGCTAGGTCCCAGGGCCAGGGAGATGTCGCCGCCGCTTCGGGAAGGGCAGAGAGTGAAACTATGTAGCGTTTTAAGTAAGTGTTCTCTCTCCTGTCTGCTCCCGCGCCTCCCTTCCCTCGGGACAGCGGCCCCTCGGGGCCCAGAGGCCGGGCGAGGCTCGGAGCGGGAAGGGGAGGTGCTCTTTCCTCTCTACCGCTGGCGTCCCACGGCGCCCCAGGCTGGGTTGGTAACCCCCAAGCGACCTCCAAGGCCCGGCCCCTGGCCGGATGGAACGCCCCGCCCGCGCTCTCCGGGTCCTATCTGTAGCTGGACTCTTTCTGCCTTTTCTTTCCGGGGTTGGGTGGGGAAGAACGCGCACTTTGACCCCCGCGGCTCCAGGACGGGTCCAGCGGGTCCGAGGTCTTCAGAGTTCAGAGTTGGGGGTAGCGGGCGGAGCCGTCGCTCCTGGGCTGAGTGGCCTCCGGGGTTTGCGGGCAGCCTGGCCGTGAGGGTGGAAGGGAGGCTGTAATTGGGGGTCCAGAGCCTCAGGCCGGGCTCTTGTGGTCCCCGGGAAGAGGGTGATGAAGGCTGGAAGGAAGAAGGGAATCCCTGCCTGCCAGCCCGCCTCTCGAGGGGCGGTGTCTTCCTCGTCCTGCTGGGTAAAGATTACTCCAGGAAAACTCTTAAGGACCCAGAGATATTCCGGATATGGGCATGTTCAGTTCCTTTCTTTGGAAATGGACTGCCCAAGAGGCGTTAGAGCCAGCCTGTGCCCCTCTGGCAGCCCCTCGAGGTACTGTGGACCTGGGCATTTGGAGCCCTCGCTGGGCCAGGAGCAAGTGTCAAGTCTTCATTGAGGATTTAGGCCGTTCAAGAAATGAGGGATAGACTAAACTGGAGGGAGTACTAATTTATACAGCCAGCTGCGATTTTCCAAGTTTATGGGATTCCTGTAAAGAGGCTCCCATTTTAAGTAATGCACCATCGCACTAGCGCTAGAAAAGAGCAGTGGATATTAGCTTTTCTAGGACACCTGTCTGGACCTGGTGTTGGCATTTTGGAGGGTCCAGAGGGCTGGGCCTCAGCGCTTGCTGTCCTTCAGCAGTCTGTCCTTTAATGCACTGATTCAGTGGCCATTTGTGGCGAGGGCTCGGGTTCTCTGGGCCTTGGCCATTCTTTGCGGTGGAGGGTTTCAGCCACCCACCTATCAAATAGGTGCCTTAACAGAGGAAGAGTAGTTTTTAGGACAAAATGGTAGAAGAAGGGAGAACCCATCTTTTTGGGGAGCTGTGCGGACAGCAGAGGGAGACGAGGCTGCAGAGGTGAATGGGAGGCTACAAGTGAGGGTTCATCTAGTAGGGAGTGAAGATGAAATTGTTGAGGAATCCTGGACAGACCTGTGTTAGGAAGATGGCTTTGTGGGCCAACAGGTTTGAGTGACATCAGGAGGCAGAGCCTGTAGGCTTCCAAGGGAGAAGTGTAGTGTGGGAGCAGGGACAGATTCTTCTGACTAAGTCCTAGTGGCAAGAAAACAGCCAGGGCTTTGAAATTGGGTAGACACTTTGGGTGAGCTCCCTGGCCTTGGCTTGTCACCTGAAATGATCCTGCACGGTAGTGTTGCCTGGGGAGTGAGCAGCTGTATCCGCATAGGGCCTGGGGTTGGGTCCTGATTGTGCTTCCTTGTGGCTTTTGGATTGTGGGCAGCTGCTGGCTCTGCTATTCACATGTCTGTGCACTGTTAGTTCTGGGCTTTGCCCCTGTTTATGAACTTCCAGGATTAGGTGAGTGTTCAGTCACTTTATCTTCTCCTAGAGGATTAAGAGGGATGTAACCCTGTGATGATGGATACCTGACCTAGAAAGGATTTTCACCTGAAGAATCCAGAGCTGGTTTGTCCTGAGTTTGCTTCCATGTCTGAGAGACACTGAGAGGTGTCCCTTGGAGCCCCTGCCTTTCTGACCAAGGTTGGCAGGGAGGTGGGTGCTGTGGTTCCACCCGCAACTCCAGGAGCAGGGCAGTGGAGTGGCGTTCTGTGCGATAGTTGTGCCCCTCCAGACTTTCCTGCTCCCTTAGTGGTCATTCCCCTTTCCAGCCATGGCCTTCTCCCCCTCTGGGACCCTCCACAGTCAAGCTGTCACTGTGGTTAGCCAGCTCTGAGGACACTGTCTTTTAGTCAATACCTACATGACTGTCTGGGGCCAGCCTCTCACCTTCCGCCAGATATGTAGCGTGGATTTCCAGCTTCAGTTAGAGGTAGCCCCTCCCTGGGAGCTTGAGCTTCCTCTAACACCCCACCATTATTTTATTCAAATGGCAGAACAGTTACTACATGCCTACTGTGAGCCAGGTGGCCAGGTGCAAGCTGGGTGCTTTGATGAGGAGCCTTGAAAAAAAATGTATGAGATCCATAGACATTATAGGCCAGAAGGACACAAGTGACCGTGACACCTTACATTATATCATCAAATTGCTTCCACTTGATATTGTATGTAAATATAATGTTTTCCCTTTTCCTTCTGAATCACAAATTAAATTAGCCAGAGCACAGTGCTCATCAGTTGGAAAATATGCCTGGTCAAGGTCTTTGGTCCAGTCCCTGGAAGGGTGGGAACAGCCACAGCAGTAAGGTGTCAGCAGGGAATGCATCTCTGGGAGGCACAGGCTTTCCTGTGCTGGATTCTGCTGAGCCAGGCAGCATGCTGTCACCAGCTGGTCCCTGACCAGCTAGAGTCATCCAGGCTGGCAAGACGGTTGAAGACCACAGAACCACAAGTGAGCACACTGCCTCCTGAAATGCCTGGTACTGGTTTGAGGCCTTGCCTAACTGTCCAGGTCGCAGAGAAACTCTAGATAATTCATGTTCAGGGGTATTTGATCTGTCACTAACTTTACAAGATTTTCTGTAAATGATCCCATTATTTGAGCTTAGACAGGGCTGCAGTTTTTTTTAAGGGAGTTTTATAAGAGGAGTCACTCATCTTTTTAGTTTTATGTGGGAAAAGTAAGTTTACTTTGCATAATATTTTAAAATGTAAAACTAATTCTTGCAAGTTAACTTGTTAGGGTATTAAGTATTATTTTTAAGCATTTACCCCTAGATAAGAATTCAATTCTGACATTACGGACCAGACTGTATGTGATTATTACATGCTTTTAACTCTAGGACAGAAAGGTTAAGAACAATACGGGATAGAGCTATTTGAATCCCTACTCCTGGGCAGAGGGCTTGATCTCTGGCAACCAGGACTGATGTCCAAGAGAAAGCAGGTGACGCAAAACTGAGAAAGAGTGAGCTCCATCCTGTTCACCAGCAATACTTGCTAGGAGTCTTATATGTTTACGCAGTTTGTGCATTTGAACTGAATGTTTTGATGTGGCATTCAGGGGCCTTTTCCTACCTTGCTGCCCCTCTCAGACCTGCTCTGTTTGGATTCTTATTATTTCCCTGGATTCATCTTCTCATTTAGTCAAAAAAAAGTTTCCTTGGGTTTTTTGTGCCAAGTACCTTTTCCTGCCTCCTGAACCTTTGGCCTTGCTCTGGTCCCTGCCAGGATACCCCCGACTCCGCCACTTTTTGCCCCTAAGCCCCTCCCTGCTATTCCCGTCTCTATCTGGTCTTCACTTTTCCTAGCACTGTTCTGGGTCGGTTTTACTCTTCTGGTGCACATTCCTTGCCTGAAAGCCAGGTTATTAGTTTGTCCATCAAAGCCAGCCCATGTCACCTTCATCTCAGGGGCAGAGGTGTTGGTGTTCTGCCAGCATCTCATCCAAGAGCAAAAGGAGTCTCCCTGCAGAGCTTTAGTCTGACCCTGTAATATCTTGTTTCTCATGTGGTTTTTGTCCAAGGCATCTTTACTTTTGCACTCTGCCACGTAGAATGCACAACTGTGCACAGTTTGCCAGCTGTGTCAGGAACCTGGGAGAATTTTGTTTTCTTGAGACTCTGTCCCAGCAAAATTACATGATTCAGTTGTTCTGCTAGGGTTTCATAAAAGGACTATCTGGGCTCTGGTAATAATTGAATTGAACAATTCAATACCTACATCATTACAGAACAATCTCTGGGGTCTGGGAAGGGATTATATGTAGCCAGTTTTCACTGTAGGCTCTTCTCCTGAGGCGGATTTGCAAGGAGCTCAAGGGCCTCCTTCAGGCAGTCCTCTGGAGCTGCAGCCATGGCAGCTCTGGCTATACCAGACCTAGGGGGTTGCATATGGGGCCTGTGTGGCTGTCTGTCTGTCACAGGGACTTTTCCTTTGGAGGAAATGAAGTGAGGAATCCTTGCATCCATGGCTCATGAGATAAGCCCTAGTCCGGGCATATTTATTTTACACAAGGTGCAGTAGTTATTAAAGGGGTAGGTGTTAGAAGAAATTCTGACATCTATGTAACCTCAAGTTGGCCAACAGAGCCTCAGTTTCCTCTTCTGCGGCATGGGGCTAATGATACCCATAGCTGTTGTGACTGACCATTGGATATTGGTAGTTACCCATAGTTGTTAGGAGCATTAAAATGGAGTGAGGATGGCCCTGGCTGGTGTAGCTCAGTGGATTGAGCGCGGACCTGTGAACCAAAGGATTGAGGTTTGATTCCCAGTCAGGGCACATGTCTTTGTTGCAGGCCAGTTCCCAGGAGGGGACACACAAGAGGCAACCATACATTGGTATTTCTCTCCCTAACCCTTCCCCTCTAAAGATAAATAAAATCTTTAAAAAAAATGGGGTGAGGATGTATAGAAGCTACCACAGTGCCTGTTCCAATGGATGTTCTTAAAGAGCTGCTATTTTTATCATTAACTACAAGAGCTAGAATTCATAATACACTTATGCATACTATTCTGGTGTTTTCCCAAGGAAGCATATTGTAATATTGGCACATAGTAAGAAAGTAATTCAGTGTTCACTCATATTTCATTCATCTGATTATATCAAAGGTAAGTTTACTTGATGCTCCTTAATAGTTACTAATTTTCTCTTTCTAATGAAGAGGCCACAGGCTGAAGCTCAGACTCTTTGTCAGGCAATAGTATCTAGCAAGGTTTTAAGTAATGTCATTTACTGGGTTACAAGGTTTTAAGTAAAGGTTTTAAGATTTTATTCTCTTTATGGGAATTGATAGTTTTTTTTTCACTTAAGTAGTAATAAGATTTTTTTTATCCTCACCTAAGGATATGCTGATTGATTTTAGAGAGAGGGGAAGGGAGGGGGTGGGAGAGAAACATCGATGGGTTGACTCTCGTATGCACCTCAACCTGGGACGGGACTGCAGCTTGGGCATGTGCTCTGACCAGGAATCGAACCTGCAGCCTTTTGGTTTACAGGACTATGCTCAACCAACTGAGCCACATTGGCCAGGATGTAGTAAGAATTCTTTAAAAAATTATAAAAGGGAGTAGGTGTTTAAAGGAAAATGTCAATGGTTAACAATACAGCTATTGTGTATACTGTGCAGGTTATTTATTGCACAGGTGCCCTGCCCGGGGGAGGGGAACCATTGGCAAACTGGGGCTAATATATAGCCTACGAGCTGCTTACCAAACCATGTGTCCTGGTACAAGACTGTACCCCTTTCTAATCCTCACAAGGGGACCCTGTGGGCTCCCAGTGAGTGGTGGTACATTGGTATACAGTATGAGATGGAGGCTCGGAGAGGGGCAGTGATGTGGCTAGACCTCTGACTCCTCTGTGCCCATTTCTCAGACTCCTCTCTGAGAGCTCAGTAAAACCACACTGACACGTCTGTGGTAAGAGGAACAGATTGGAGCAATGGAGGCCCTGTTCACAACAGGAGCAAATCTATACAGAATATATAAATAATGTCTAATAAAGGTCATATGTGGTCTTTATAGAGATGGTTTAATTGGATATAAAAGAAGATGTGCATGGAAAGATACACCCTGTTCATAGATGATAGAATTAGTAAAAAGATGTTGACTCACTGGTCCATGAATTCTGTACAGTTTCAATAAAAATCCCAACAGGATTTTTCATGGAATCAATAAGCTGACTCTAATTCATGTGACACTGCAAAGAATCGAGAATAACCAGACAATTTTGGAGAACAAGAACGAGAGAAAGGCTTTCTTTTTGAAATATCAAGGCAGATGTTGAAGCTGCAGTCATATAAAATAATATGGCCCTGCTCTGTCCAGTATACTAGCCACTAGCCACATGTGGCTATCAAGCACTTGAAATGTGGCTACTATGAATTGAGAAGTACTATAAATGTAAGATACACTCCAGATTTTGGGGACTTACTAGGAGTAAGAATGTAAAATACGTCATTAATAACTTTAAAATTGGCCCTGACCGGTGTGGTTCAGTGGATCAAGTGCTGACCTGCAGACCAAAGGGTTGCTGGTTGATTCCCAGTCAGGGCACATGCCTGGGTTGCAGGCCAAGTGCTCAGTAGGGAGTGTTTGAGAGGCAACCATACATTGGTGTTTCTCTCCCTCTTTCTCATTCCTTACCCCCTCTCTAAAAATAAATAAAATCTTTAAAAAGATAACTTTAAAATATTGATGACATGTTAAAATGTAATATTTTGGTCATATTTGGATAAATAAAATATATTATTAAAATTGTCCTAGCTGATGTGACTCAGTGGATTGAGTGGTGGCCTGTGAACCGAAGGGTCGCTGGTTCTATTCCCAGGCAGGGCACATGCCTGGGTTGTGCTCCAGGTCCCCACTAGGGGGTGTGCAAGAGGCAGCCACACATTGATGTTTCTCTCCCTCTCTGTTCTCCCTTCCCCTCTGTCTAAAAATAAATAAAAATCTTTTAAAAAATTAATTCCCCCTTTTTCTCTTTTAAATATTTTATTTATTTTTTATTTTTTAGAGAAAGGAGAAGGGAGGGAGAAAGAGGAAGAGAAACATCAATGTATGAGAGAAACATTGATCGGTTGCCTCTCACATCCCTCCCAAGTGGGGACCTGGCCTACAACCCAGGCATGTGCCCTGGCTGGGAATCAAAGCAGCAACCTTTTGGTTTGCAGGCCTATTCTCAATCCACTGAGCCACACTAGCCAGGGCAGATGTCTTATTTATAACATACATACAAATAATGAGTTGACAACCTAAAAATGAAAATTTTTAAGATTCTTAGAAATTGTAGGGACTTTTTTATGGCCTTCATGTTGGAAAGGATGTAGTTTCAGTTATAGCCTTTGCTACATAACAAACCCACCAAAAAATTAGTGTCTTAAAACTGCCACAGCATATTACTTCCTGCTGTTCTGTGGAGTGGCAAATGGTTCTTCTGTTAGTCTCACCTGGGCTCACTCACATGACTGCATTCAGCTGGCAGGATGGCAGTGCTCTCTGGGCCACCTGGGCTGCTGCTTTGATGGTCTTTCATCCCGTGGGCTTCTTCATAGCATGGCAGTCTCAGGGCACCATGAGAATGAGAGGGGAATCTGCAAGGCCTGTTGAGGCCAGCACTCAGAAATCTGTGACAGCATGGATGGACCTGGAGAACATTATGCCAAGTGAAATAAGCCAGTCAGAGAAAGACAAATACCATATGATTTCACTCATATGTGGAGTCTAATGAATAAATTGAACTAATAAGAAAAATGGGGACAGACTCATAGATGGAGAGCAGGCTGACAGCTGGGTGGAGGGAGGTTGCGGGTGGAGGAATTGAGCAAAATGGAAAAAGGACTCATGGACATGGAAAACAGTGCGGTGATGGCTTGGGGGAGGGAGGTATAAGGAGACTAAATGGTAATGGAATAAAATACAATGGATAGTAAATTTTTTAAAAAATCACAGAGCATCAGTACTGTCTGTTGGTCGGTTAAAGCAAATCATGGGCAGGCTAAGATTCAAAGGGTAGGGAAGTAGATACCACTGTCTCATTGGGAAAATGGTTAAGTCACTTTGCAAAGGAATGTGCCAAATTATAGGATCCCCTAAAATCCAAATAGTCCTGACCATTAAGGTAAAAATTGACAAGTTCAACTACATTAAAATCAGACACTTCAGTTTCTGAAAACACCCACTGAAAAAATGGAAAGATAAGTTGCAGACTGGGAAAATATATTTGCAGCATCTTTTAGTAACCAGATATATAAAGAACTATAAACCATGAGGAAAAAAAGCTAACAATGCATTAGAAAAATGGGCAAAAGACACAATAAGGTAATTTATAGAACATGAAATGATGTTCAACTTCATTAGAGAAATGAAAATATAAAAACAGTGAGATACTATTTATCCACAGACTGGTAGAAACAAGACAATCCTACAACACTGAGAAGTGTTGACTAGAATGTGGTGTGAGGCAGGAGGTGCTTGTGTGCTTTCCAAGGAGGTAGAAGGCAACCCAGCATTGTCAGCATCTGCAGCATCTGTCAGCCGGTGGATGCACCAGGCAGCGCCTCCTAGAGTCGTTCCTAGATATGGATGGGCTCCGGTATAGAGTGTTCATCGCAGCACGGTTTGTAATACTGGAAATGTGGAAGCAACTTAAATGTACGATATTAGATAAGTTGTGTCATGTTTACAGAAGTCAGTGGATGAATGAAAGCTATATGGATCAGCATGAATAGGACTTGCGAACACAATGTTGATTGAAAAGGGCATGTTCCACATACTTATAGTGTGATACAATTTATGTAGATTTTGAACCACATAAAACAATATTCTAGATTATTTATGAATACATAAGTATTAAAGACATAGTAAGGAGAGCGAGAAGGATATACAGCAACTCCAGGATCGTGGTTGCCTCTAGAAAGGGAGGAGAAATGGGATCAGGGCAGGCTCAGCAGGAGTTCCAGTCTACTCTGATATCTTTTTTAAAAGAAAATCTGAGGCGCCCTGGCTGGTGTGGCTGGGTTGGAGTCTCATCCTGTTCCTAGTGTCAACCTAAGGGGTTCGCCTTAGCCTGTGTGGCTCAGTGGGAGCAATGTCCCATAGCCCAAGGATGCATACAATCCCAGTTTGGGCGCTGATCTCTGCTCCAGGGGCACACAGGAGGCACCAATCGATACTTCTCTCTTACATTGATGTTTCTCTCTGTACTTTCCTCTCTTCTTCCCACTCTCTCCAAAAGCAATGGGGAAAAAAATGTACTCAAGGTGAGTAATAAAAAAAGTCCTTGGGGTGAGTATTAAAAAAAAAGTTGGGGGTTCAGTTCCCAGTCAGGGCACATGCCTGGGTTTTGACCCCTGGTTGGGGCACCTGTGGGAAGCAGCCAATCAATGTTTGTCTCATCCTCTCTCTCTAAAATCAATAAACACATTAAAAAAAAGAAAAAGAAAATCTGAGACAAACATGGTAAAGGTGTTAAGAGTTGGTAATTCTGGGCGATAGTTTATATTATTTTTACTTTTCTGTATGCTTCAAATATTTCATTAAAAATACTTTAAATTCCTTAAAGTGTCATAATTTTGGTCGTGTAGGATATTCTAAAAAGTCATTTTTACATTTGCAATGCCCTGGAGTCTAATTTTCTGAACATAATTTATACATTTAACCAGTAAAAATATAGTCATCCTAGAATTGATGGGCTATCTTAGATCTTTCCTGCTGGAGGTGAGGTCTGTAGAGGAGAATACTACGTGTCAGGGAGGGTCTTTAGAAATTGCCAGATCAAGACTTGCATGTGTTATGTAAATCTGAAAGTGGTCATTCACTGCCTTTTTCCTCCCTTGTCCCAGGAGCCTCACTTTGCCCCATTTGAAGTCCATATGGCTCTTTATGATGAAGATCTTCAGAAAAATCCTTTCTATCTGGCTCTTCAAAAATGGCGTCCTGACTTGTGCAGCAAGGTGGCCCAGATCCATGGCGTGGTAAGCGCATCAGTCCTGAGGGTTGTCCTTCCCACTCGGTATGGACCATGCAGTGCTGCTAAGGCCAGAAATATAGTAACCCTTGGTTAAATTGAGGGAGTCAGCTCCAAACCCACTCCGTGCAGCAAGCCCCAGACCATGCGCGGTGCGTGAACAAGGGCCAGCCCAGAGTGTACTCTTCTCTGAACCCTCAGCCCGTGTTGACACAGGTCTCACCGCGTTCACCTGTTTCTTTTGTTTCCATGCTGACCATGAGGGCTTCTGAGGGCAGAAATCAGGTTCCTCCTCAGGCAGGGCCTCACAAGTCCTGGTGTGTCAGGTGGGTGCTCACTCCTGTACAATAAGAGAACATTCACATGTCACTTCGAAGGCATTTCCTAAGGGAGAGAACTATGGCGAAAGAACTGTTGTAATAGAGGCCACAACCTCAAAAGCCTTCCCGGGCAGCCAGGTAACAGGAATGAGGGAAGTGTGTGAGAGAAACCGCAGCCTGCTGGTGGGGCTGGCACTGCCTGGCGAGAAGGCGGCCTGACACTACAGGCCTGTCCAGTTCTGAGGTTGGCTCACACAACACATCAGGACACTGTGGGCGCCTCCATGCCTGTCTCTGCTTGAGTAGCCTCTGCCTTCTTTCTGTGTGTCATCCTCTTCTCTTCCTGTGTTCTTGCTTTTCTTGCCACAGGTGTGACTTTACTCACGTGTGTAAGGAGGCTCCAGATTTGAACCAAAGAGAAGTCAGTTAGCCCAATGATGTCAGGTTCTCAACTGCCTCTCTGGAAAATTGGAACTTTCACCCTACTGAGTCCGTACTTATGCCATCAGAAGCCTGATTTCTCAAAGTCCCTTCTGATTTTTATGGTTGGTTTTGTGATGCATACATTTTTCCCAGAACTTTTTTACCCTGAATTTTAGAAGTTCATTATAAAAACAATTGGAGAAGACAACTGTTGCTAAAGAAGAAAATTAAAATCTCATAAAAGCCCACTGAAGACATTCATTGTTATCTATTATTTCATACTGTTTATTAAATGCTACTCTAGCCCTGGCTGGTGTGGCTCAGGGGATTTAGCACCAGCCAGTGAACCAAAGGTTTGATTCCCAATCAGGGCACATGCCTGGGTTGCAGGCTAGGTTCCCAGTAGGGGGCACACAAGAGGCAACTACACATTGGTGTTTCTCTCCCTCTCTTTCTCCCTGCCTTCCCCTCTCTAAAAATAAATAAATAAAATCTTTACATTAGAAAATGCTACTCTAGGCAAGGCTAATGTTTAATGCTGAGGATTCAGCAAAAATTATGAATATAGATCACCAAATATATATCACCATCTTTGCCCTTATGGAGCTTAAATTCTAGAGAGAGAGATGATCATACCTGGGCAAATACATATGAATTATAGTTGTGGTGAGTGCCACAGAGAAAAAGTATAGGATACAAAGCAGTCATGTTAACTGAGAGGACTTGACCTAATTTGGGAAATATTTCCTTCCATCTTTGTCCTAGGATAATTTTTAGATACTGTCTAAATAACATATGTGAGTTTCTCATGCTTTTTTAAAATGCCTCACTGCAGAATGCTGTTATTTCTCATTAAGCTGTACGGGACCTGTCTGTCTTGCTTACCTCTGTGTGGCCAGCACTAGCACAGTTCCTTGTCACCCAGTAGGTACTTTTCTAGCTGTAAGTAATAGAGTCACACTTGAGCTCACATCAGCAAAAGGGGAATTTTAAATAAGACCTTTGGTCTCTTGGTCGCCTTTCTCTCTGGTACACTGAGGAATTAGAGAGTCTTCTTAAACTCTGCCACCCCAGGTTCCCAGTGGTTCCCTGGGCTGCTGACTCAGCCTCTCTTGAAAGCTGTGAAACGTACAAGGAGCTGCTTGGGGTGCACACTGGGCAGTGGCAGGACAGAGCTATCCTGCTCAGCCCGGTCAGATACTGTTGGCCGTGTGATGGGAATCTTGGCTCGTCCCTGTCTAGTTCATAACAGTGCTCCATCCATGTCTGTTGGTTGAATGAAAAAGTAGAATATTCCCGTCACTTCTAGAAGAGTATTCATCCTTTCTGCCACCTCTAAAGGATCCACATGGCCTTAGCTGGTAAATACTAAATTTCTTTCCATGGAACTTGGCCACTGGGCCAAATCTGGCTGCCCTTGAATTGGCCCTGGGGATGAGTCCTGTATTGGGCTCTAAAAAAAAGTGAAATCTCCACTTTTATTTATTTTTTAAGTATATTTTATTGATTATGCCATTACAGTTGTCCCATTTCCCCCCCTTCATTCCCCTCTACCCTGCACACCCCCTCCCACCCACATTCCCCACCTTTAGTTCATGTCCATGTGTCATAAGTTCTTTAGCTTCTACATTTCCCACACTACTCTTGCCCTCCCCCTGTCTATTTTCTCCCCACCGTCTATACTACTTATTCTCTGTACCTTCTCCCCGCCCCCTCCTCCCACTCCCCTGTTGCTAACTTTCCATATGATCTCCATTTCTGTGGCTCTGCTCCTGTTTTAGGTGTCTGCTTAGTTTGCTTTTGTTTTAGATGTCGCTGTTAATAACTGTGAGTTTGCTGTCCTTTTACTGTTCATATTTTTTATCTTCTTTTTCTTAGATAAGTCCCTTTAACATTTCGTATAGTAAGGCCTTGGTGATGATGAACTCCTTGAACTTGACCTTATCTGAGAAGTGCTTTATCTGCCCTTCCATTCCAAATGAAAGCAGAGCAATCTTGGATGTAGGTCCTTGCATTTGACGACTTTGAATACTTCTTGCCCGTAAGGTCTCTTTTGAGAAATCAGCTGACAGTCTGATAGGAACTCCTTTGTGGTGAAATTCCCACTTTTAAACATGTGTGTCCCCTACAGTTAACTGCCCCTCATATCTCTCCCTGAAGCCTAGCTTGCTGGCCACCTCATCCTCAGCAAAGTATACATGGCAGCCGAGAGTGCAGCTTGGCTGCTTCCCCAACCTGCCATAGCCCCTCCTCCAGTCTTACTTCTGTGCAAGCCTTCCTTTCATGGGGATGCCTCCATGTCCAGGCAGGCATCTCCTGCCATCATCTTGCTCTTTGTCCCGGATGGTGGAAACTTTTCCTCGTGTTCCCTGTTTCCTGGCACAGGCCTGTGAGACACACACACTGCTTCTAATAGCCACCCCTTTCCTTACAATCATCCAGCCAAGTGTGCACTGTGACTGCTTCAGAGCAAGCTTGCAGGCCTGCCGCACCCCTGGGGCTCTTACCCATGAGGGGGGGCAGTGGCTGGGGAGTCCTCCAGGTTTCTAAGGTAGATTTGGGGGTGGGTCCATTTGCCTACAGGAAAAACAAAAATTATAACAGGAGATTCAGTGTGGCCTTTTCATAGTGGTCCTTTAATTACACAAAGGTAGGATTTTGAAAGCCAGTCTGGGAACCTAGCAACCTGTCATAAGTTCCATAGAACTGACTTTCGAGTGAAATACCTAGACAGCCAGCTAGCGGCACTGATGGCCATATTCCCGATCTCAGGATTTATTTAGTATAGATCCAGCCAGCAAACATTTATTGAATATGTGGTATGTGCCAGGCCCTGTGCTGGTTCTGCAGGGTTACTCGGAGGAGTGGGGAACATAGCATGCCATCAGGAAGTTCCAGAAGCAGGTTGTGTGTAGGACAGAGGAGTCAGTGTCAGCACAGAAGTGGGCCAGGTGCCCATGGAGTGCCTAACTGAGCCTGGGGAAGGGTCAGGAGGGAGCCCTGGAGTGGGTGTCATTACGCTGATTCTTGCCTTCATTCTATCATCTTCTCTTTAATTACTGTTACTTTTACATTTTTTTATAAAGGAGCTATACTAAAAAGGTTTATTGTTAAGCTTTGAAATGAGTAGGTCCCCAAATTAAGGCCTACTCCATGATATCTATTCCAGAAGTAGCCTGAAGCTCTGTCTCATGAGAGCCCCTAAGGCACTTGACCCCCTCCCTTGGGCAGCTTCAGAGCTTACCCCCTGCCCACCCCCACCCTTCAGCAGGACTCAGGACTGATGGGGATGGGTGGAGCCATCAAGAGCCAGCCACCAGCTTTTGTTTGCAATGAAATGCTCCAGACATATTGTCTGCCTGAAAACTGGGAGGCGGGGTCCTTGAAATTGGATGGCCCTTTATGCACTCCACAAACCCTGATTAGGCAACTTCTATGCTCCGAGCCGTGAGTTTGGAAATGAGAACACAGTGCAGCAGGAGCTGGTCATACTCCATGAGAGTTAGAGAAGAGGAGACGGCTTTCTCAACAGACCCAAGCCCCTCAGAAGTCCCTGGTGCTCGGAGGCCCTCCCTCTCATGGGACTGTCTCTTGGCCCCTCTGCACGTGGCATCAGACACCCCCAGACTCTTGTGCCTGCTCTGCTGCCTGAGGCCTCCTGGGCGCCTTGAGGTTGTTTCTCAGTTCAGGCTCATACCTGGGGGCCTTCCTTTCCTTTCTTTAAGTTTTACTTTTATTTAAATTTAATGTCTTAAATTAAAAGAAAGGGAGTGGTCTCTCTTTTTTTCTGACTTTTTTTAGCTAAACTGAAGTACACTAAACTGCACATAGTTAATGTGCAATCTTAAGTTTCTTTTTAAGTTTTTCTTCTCATTTTGTTTCTTTCTTTGCATTTCATTTATCCAGGATGCTTATCCTGCATTCTGGCTTTAGACAACTTCAGTCCCATGGTAGTGTTTAACCTGGTCTTCTATTCTCTGTATTTCCTGAAATTGTTACCATGTTTTTCAGACTATAAGACGCACCGAGGTTTTAGAGGAGGAAAATAGGGAAAAATTTTTTGAAGCAAAAAATGTGGTAAAAGCCCTGGCTGGTGTAGCTCTGTGGATTGAGCATGGGCCTGTGAAGCAAAGGGTCACCGGTTCGATTCCCAGTCAGGGCACATGCCTGGGTTGCAGGCCAGGTCCCCAGTAGGGGACACTTGAGAAGCAACCACACATTGATGTTTCTCTCCCACTCTTTCTCCCTCCCTTCCCCTCTCTCTAAAAATAAATAAATAAAATATTTTTTAAAATGTGGTAAAATATTTAATAACATAAATAACATAATATTTCACCAATGTAAATGTAAACAGAACTCAACAGCAGCATTAACAACCATTATTCCTCCCAAATGGGGGGGCGGGTGTGAATCTCATAGTCCGAAAAATACAATAGTTAAATCTAGATCTCGATCTAATTCAGTCTTGATTTTCTGAGGCAGGGCAAGCCCACTTCTTAAGGAGGGTTGGGCTCTTCCGTGAATAAGTGCCTCCCTTTCCTGCTGTGGGGAGTGGGTGTGTCTCTCCGTGGGGAGATAGGCCGCACTGTTCTTTCTAAGCTGCCTGAGGAGGCTCCTGATGACAGCTGCCCACAGGGCTCCAGAGGGAACTCCAGCAGGTGCCAGGCTATGCTTCCAGGAGACAGCAAGATAGTTAGGAAGGGGCAGGAGTGTGAATCATGGCACTGCCCCTCACTGACCGTGTGACCCTGGACAAGTCACCTATCTCCTTTGAACCTCAGAGTCCTCTTCTGCATGGTGGAAACAGTACAGGAGCCTCTGGTTCATGCTGGGCTGCTTTAAAAGACAGGGCTCTGAGGGACTCAGCTGCCTTTGGTCACCTTCCTTCCAGGTACACTGGAGTCTGAGAGTCTTCTTCAATGTGAGTCTCTGAGCCAAGCACAGATCCACATGCTAGGGCAGTAGGCAGTGCTGAGTCGAGCCCCTTTCTGTTGCTGCATTGAACTGAGAAGCTGGTGTCTGGTCAGTGAGGTGGCCACTGTTAGAACAAAAATTCAGATTTCAGATTGCACCTGCCACCAAGAGAGAGCTAGGCCCCCTGAGACATCTCTGGCGGAGGTGACAGCCTGCAATAGGAAACTGAGTTTCTGCAGTTTGTGTTACAAACTATGATCACAGCTAGACTTAAAAACAAGCATAGAGCCCTGACCGGTGGTGGCTCAGTGGGTTGAGTATTACTCTGTAAACCTAAAGGTCTCCAGTTTGATTCCTAGTCAGGGCATCTGTCTGGGTTGCAGGCCAGGTCTGATCAATGTTTCTGTCCCTCTCTCCCTCCCTTCCCCTCGCTCTAACAATAAATAAATAAAATCTTTTTTAAAAAAATACATAGAAGATAGGAAGGAAACTGTCTTCATGTGCAGTGTGTGTCACTTAGGTGGTGGGATTACATGTGACTTTTAGTTTAACTTTTCTGTGCTTTCCAGACTACCCTCTCTTTACCTGGAATTATTCCTGAGCCTGTTGAGGGTTGAGTGGGCTGCTTGTCTGGCTGTGGGGAGGGACGGGAGCGAGCCCCTGTCTGCAGGCCTCAGGTGGAAGGGAACTTAGGCTGGCTCCCTCTGCCTGGGCTTCATCTCAATGACAACAAATTAAGTCAGCTGGCATCAACTGCTGCCATTGTAGCAAGTGACCCTAGGTGTTCTCTCTGCCAGTAGGTCCCCACAGCAGTTCCAACTGGAATGTTTTTTGATGCATCCTGTTCTACTGAAGCTGTAAATGAAACATCTCTCTAGTATTCACCCTAATTTTTTTCCAGGTCTTAGTACCCTGCAAAGGAAGCCTGACAAGCAGTGTTCAGTCTACCTGTCAGTTCGAGTCCTATGTTTTGAGACCAGTGGAAGAACACTTTCAGACCTTAAATGGAAAGGTACTCATATCCTTGTGAGTCAGCCAGGGCGGCTCACGCAGTATTTGGGTGGGGTGGATGGGAGAGAATCCTGCCTGTCACTCTTTCGTATCTATGTTAATGATGGTTTTGACACACACTGCAGCATGGTGGAATGGTGTTGGAAGGCACGCTGTCTCTGAGGGAAGAGGAGATGAGGTGGGAGTGCCCAGCAGTGGCCTGAGAGTGAGGAGGGAGGGGCTGGGCGCATCCCCTCTGCCCACCTGGCCCTGCCACTGCCAGTAGGGCTGTCCCTGACACGCTTCCTCCTTGTGATCCTGTCAGAGTAAGCTGTTTCATCCGTCTGACATTGAAAGCTCATTGGTTTCTTGGCCACAAATTGGAGATTAGGGGTGAATTTTTAATTTTTTAGAAACTTTGCTTTGAAATAATCTCAACCATACAGAAAGTTCAATAAAGTACAAAGAGCCTTCATGTACCCTTCCCCTAGATAGGTCAACTGTTAACATTTTGGCCCCATTTGTCTTATCACTGTGTATAATACACATGATTATTACTTTTTCTGAAACTTTTTCAGAAAAAATTTCAGACACCATGTTCCTTTCCTCCAAAACAATTCAGTCTGTGTTCCCTGCACCACCACAGCGCAGAGACCACGCTCAGGAAGTTTAACATCAGCGGAGTGCGGCCTTCTGATGCACTGTTCCCACCCGGCATGTGCTCACTGCCCTTTCACTGTCCTTACAGGTGCAGGGTCACAGAACACCTTTCTAGTTCTCTTCCATTCGGAGAGCCCCTCAGTCTGTCCCTGTCTTTAATGACGTGAACATGTTTGGTTTGCCTTGTGGACTAACTGTCCCTCAGTGCAGGTTCTCAGATGCTCCCTCGTGATTAGATTGACAGTTACACAGTTTGGGAGGAATGTCTCCGAAGGGTGTGTTATCTTTCTCAGTGTTTCCGGTCAGGAAGCATGTGATGTCAGTCTGTCTCATTGTCAATGCTAACTTCAGGATATGCATTTTCTTATTTGTTTAAGTGGACACCGGTAGGTCCTGACAGGGAGATTCCATTCCTAAAAAGGACTGTCCACGGTCTCCTGTGGTCAAGGGAGAGGGCCACATTACCCTTCTCACCAGGGTTGGTACAGCGTGGCCTCTCCAGCCCTGCAGCCAGGGCTCATGCGCCCTATGTGGGGAAGACAAGGGAGGGATGGGGCATGGGATGGCCCAGACGCTAGTGTGTGGTGTGGGTCAGCAGCCTGTGGCTCGTGAGGATTGCCACTGTTTTCCTGCTAGGGATCTGCTCACCACGGTCGCCAGTGCCTTGTTAGTTCTTGTGTTTCCTTTGGGGCACCCAGACCTGCAAAGAGAGCAGAGCAGTCAGGCTTCTCCAGACAGGTCTGCCCTGGGCACCCCACCATGGCTGGAGTGGTGAGCCACAAAGGGGGCTGTGGCGTGCATTGTCCAGCCCCACGTGTGATGCAACAGTGGTCACTTTGGTCTCTCGTTCAGGTAGCAGCGCGCTCTCACTTCTCTCCTGCGGGTGCAGGTTTCCTGTTGCTCTAAAGAACCGCTTAGTGCTGCTTCTGTTACAGTATTTAAAAAGGATCCAGGTCCTATGCAGCCATGACTCAGAGGGAACAGAGAGGAAAGGAAAACATTTTAGTATCAAAAAGCAAAATAAAAGAATAGTGAAGAGGGGCAGGTCAGGTAAAGTGCTGTATCGGGGTCGGGGCTAGAGGGGTTGGTGGTCACCACTGTCCAGTGATGCAGTGATGCGTCTCTTGTTGCAGGATGTCTTTATACAAGGAAACAGGATTAAATTAGGAGCTGGTTTCACCTGTCTTCTCTCAGTGCCCATTCTCTTTGAAGAAACTTTCTACAATGAAAAGGAAGAAAGTTTCAGCCTACTGTGTATAGCCCATCCTTTGGAAAAGAGAGAGAGTTCAGGTATTCTGGGAGAAAACCCCTTTCTCATACTTTGGAGAAATGTGTTTGTCAAACTTCCTCCTGACATAACTGTTACAAACGCCCCATAAAATACTCAGGAGCCCACTAGAGACCTGCCTAATAGTTTATGTAATCCCCCATAGAACTTAATTGCAAAGTCATCTTGAGCTGAAGGGTAGACTGGGCTGCTGCATATGGTTGCACAGTTTGGATATTACATAATTCCAGGAGGCAGTATTCACGTAGACCCCAGTGTGCACGTCTCCCCCTGGAGTTGAGCAAAGACATAGCCCTGGCTTTGTCTCTGGGCCTCAGCTTTTGGGCTTGCTCCTACAGCATTATTATCCACCAAGCCCCACTGTGGTGTCTTTTTAATGAATAATGATTCTTCAGTTGCTCTAGGAAATTGAGACAGCTATATGCCAAATGCACGCTAAGGCTCTTACTGTCAGAACTCAGGGCTTCTTCACCAGAGCCTCATAGGTCCCAAGTTGTCCAGGTTTGGTCCCAGGAAGGGTTCCAAGAAGACCAGGCTCTCTGGACCCTGGATTGTCCTGTAACTAGGCTAGGCTGGGGCAGCATCCTAACATAGGTTGTCCTCCTCTTCTCCCTGGAAGATGGGACCCCAGGCCCTGGGGAAGGAGGGCAAGGCTGTGGCACTCCCCCTGTTAGGAAACAGTGAAAGCTTCAGGCGCATGACCCTCTGTCTCTTTTTCAGAAGAGCCTTCAACACCCTCAGATTCCTTTTCCCTGAAAACCATCGAAGACGTGAGAGAGTTTTTGGGAAGACACACAGAGAGATTTGACAAGAACATTGCCTCTTTCCAGCGAATGTTCAGGGAATGTGAAAGGAAGAGCCTCCGCCATCACATAGTCAGTAGCTGTGTCTTGCTTTGCAGTCCTGCCCAGTCTCCAGCCAGTTTGGAGCCCCAAGGTCCCGCTCCGCTTACTCTGCAGCTTTGATGCCTCCACTGGTGGAAGTTTTGTTGAAATGATTCTTTCGAACTGTAGAGACAAACCACGCTCTGACTGGTGTGGCTTGGCGGGATGGGCTCATCCTGCAAAACAAAGGGTCACCGTTCAATTCCTGGTCAGGGCACATGCCTGGGTTGCAGGCCGGGTCCCTGCTTAGAAGCGTGCAAGAGGCAGCCAGTTGGTGTTTCTCTTGCACATAGATGTCTCTCTCCCTCTCTTTCTTATTCTCTTCCCCTCTCTCTAAAAATAAATAAATAAAATATTTAAAAGTTAAAAAAAAAAAAAGATAGTAGCACAAGCCAATGCAGAAAATTGGAAAATCACAGGAAAATATAAAAATGACCATTATGGCCCTGACTGGTGTGGCTCCATTGGTTGTTGTCCCACAAAGCAAATGGCTTCCAGTTAATTCCTAGTTGGGGCACATGCTTGGGTGGTGGGTTCAAGTCCCCAGTCAGGGCACATAAGAGAGGCAACTTATCAATGCTTCTTTCTCACATCGATGTTTCTCTTCCCCTCTTTCTCCCTCCCTTCCCCTCTGTCTAAAAATAAATAAATAAAATCTTTTTTAAAATTAATATTATCTGTGTTAACTCTAAGAGGAATTTTTTTTCTACTCTTAATGCATATACACCTAAAAAAAGAGTCAGGAAAAAAATCACACAATTGATCTGATAAGTTTGCATTAGCACTTAAATTTGTCACCCAGGAAATACACTTTGTGAAATGTTTCCTTCACTCTAGGACATGTTGCATGTCCTGGGTTTGGCGCTGTGGCTTTGGATTTCAAGAGTGACCTGTCTTTCTACTCTGTTGCACAGGACTCTGTGAACGCTCTCTACACCAAATGCCTCCAGCACCTTCTGAGAGACTCTCACCTGGTAAGCAGTGGGAATTTCAAAAGAGAGAATTGCAGTATGCCCACGTGCAAAGCCAAGCTGTTTAACTGTGCTTTCCTTGTCTTCTAGAAAATGCTTGCCAAGCATGAGGCCCAGATGAACCTGATGAAGCAGGCAGTAGAGGTAAGAGCCAGAGCAGCGGGGAGAGAAGGGGGTAGTGTCGTGGGCTCTTCTTGTTGCCCCCACACCCTGAACTGGGGTTCATTGATTTCCAGATGTACGTCCAACACGATATTTATGATCTGATCTTTAAATATGTGGGGACCATGGAGGCAAGTGAGGTAGGTTCTAAATCTTCATCACCCAGGGTAAGAAGCCTTATTCTGTGCTTTCTAAGAAATTTGAAGCTTCGTTAAAATCTGTTGCTAGGATGCTGCCTTTAACAAAATCACAAGAAGCCTTCAAGATCTTCAGCAGAAAGATATTGGTGTAAAACCTGAGTTCAGGTAAGGGCTTGCACCACAGCAGCTTGGCATCCTCAGACGCAGGGGTGCCGTTTCCCCTGGAAGCAGGGCTGTAATGGCGGCCACAGGCAGATTTGACTTGGTTCATACGAAAGAGCAGTGCAGTTACTTGTGACCGAAGATAAAGGCCTGACATTGGCAGATGACTGTTTTTGTAGCTGTCACCCTCCTGGACCCAACTGCCTACGTGCCAGCTGGGAGGGAGCTGAAGGGGCCGTGGTCTTGCACAGTTGGTCTCTAAGTAGGCTCAGCAAGCAGGTGTTCCTCCTCCTCTGCCCACCTGAGGGAGCCCTGCTAAAGAGGCACCTCCTTTTGAATTAATGTAGGTTTCATGTGGATACAAAAATATCTAAGGTGTTCATGTTTAAACTCCTTTTCTTCCCCCTTTGGGCTGTTTCACTCTGGGGCTAAGGACTTTTGGTTTGTTTCTTTTCCCCTAATTTTATGGTGCTGCCATATCCCTGGGCAGCCTGAATGAGACATTTAAAGCCTACTGTGTTTTGCCACTGACTCAAGTCAGATGTCTTCTGAGTTCCTATTTTTATATTTTATTATTCATGGTTTGTTATAAGTAAGGTAACTCAGAGGCATGTTATTAGACCAGAGAGGAAGGCCCCTCATACTGTGGTCTTACGTTGTCACTTTACAAATTATTTTACAGCTTCAACATACCCCGTGCAAAGAGAGAACTGGCTCAGCTGAACAAATGTACCTCCCCACAACAGAAGTTGGCTTGTTTGCGCAAGGTGGTGCAGCTCATCACACAGCCTCCTAGTCAGAGAGGTTTGTGCTGGGGAAGGGCCAGCCTGGGGGCGGGAGAGCATCCATCCAGACGCAACGTCTGTTAAGGAGCAGTGCTGTCTTACAGGAGCACGTAGCCCCGCATCCAGCATGAGTGTCCTGGGGTCTGTTCTGATGGGTGGGGACAGGTGTGTTAAAACTAGGGTAAGAAAATGGTGGCCAAGGAACATCAGCCTCAGAAATCAGCCAAGCTGGTGATGGAAATGTAGGGGCTCAGTGGTTTATTAGACTGTTTGCCCTCATTTTGTATATGTTTAAAATTTTTCCATTATAAAAAGTAAAACAGAATAAGCCAAGAAAAAGTAACGAGGAGGCAGATTTGTGTATGCAGATGGGGGATGATCTTCAAAGTATAGTAAATGGAAGAAACAGAAGTGTGTGGGTCACCCTCAGCAGCACTGCGGAAGGTGGGGTGCGGCTACATAGCCACGTGCACGGTGGTGAGTTCACAGACCATCTCTGGAAAGATGCTCGGGAAGTGGTGGCAGTGTCTTGGGGGAGAATGCCCAGGTGACAGGGAGGGGACAGACAGTCACAGTTTGCTCTTTTGTGCCGTTGGAATTTTTAAACGTGTGAATGGATTACTTAAACAAAATGTCAAAGTGAAAAAAATGACGTCAGGGCATTGTCAGCATCAGACTTCACAGTGCATGAAACAGAATGATCTGCGGAGGAGAGAGGCTTTCAGCAGAGGCTCTGGGCACACCTTCACCCTCTGTCCACTGTCACTGACCTCCCTGGGCTCTGCCCGTCCAGGGAGGTGGCGAGGGCTGGTCCTCTTGGACTTTCTTTCTCTGTACGTGTTCCGAGCATGCTGGGCGTTTGTGTTGCCCTTGAACCTGATATCTGTCAGGACGCCGTCAGGGAAGTTGTGCAGTTGAGTTTCCCCCTGATGTGCAGCCTGACTGGGCTGTGCTTCATGGGTTGAATGGTGGTGGGGAATCAATAGGATCGTTGGCCCATTGAAGTCTCATGGTGGCTTTGAACATGTTTTCTGTTGCAGTTAACTTGGAGACTGTGTGTGCTGATGATCTGCTGTCAGTCCTGTTATATTTGCTTGTGAAAACAGAGATCCCAAATTGGTAATATTTTTTTGTTAAGATGCTTTTTCAAAATGGCAGCACTGTGCTGTGGCGGCTTCAGTGTCACTCTAGGAAGTTGAGCATCTCCCATGAGTCAGGTGCTGTGCCTGCCCCACCTTCATTAGGTGGGGTGGCTCCCCTTCCATTTGCAGGTGGGGAAGCTGAGGCCCAGAGAGCTTACGTTTCTCACTCTGGAATATGCAGCTAGTCAGTGGCCAAGCAGGAAGCCGTGAGGCCCCAAGCTTATCTTCTTCCCATAGGAACCCACAACTCACAAGAATCAGCTTTCTGAAAAAATAGCCTATTCCAGGAAAATAAAAGTAGTTTTACTTATTTTCCCGATTGCACACACACTCTGAATAGAAAGCAAGGGGGCAGCAGCATCATTCCCTGGAGCTAACCAATTTCAGTCACCTAAGCCAACAGCATTGCTTCTGCCAATGTTGTGTGCAGCAGTAAAACTTTTTTCCTTTTTCTTAGGATGGCAAATTTGAGTTATATCAAAAACTTCAGATTCAGCAGCTCGACAAAAGATGAATTGGGATACTGTCTGACCTCAGTTGAAGCTGCAATTGAATACATCCGGCAAGGAAGCCTCTCGGTAAAACCGCCGGTAGGATCCCCTCCTGCCCTAGCCTTTTTTGGGGGGTGTCATGGCATGTTTGATAAGGTTCTAAGATTGGTGTGGGGGATGGGATTCTTTTTTTTTTTTTACCTTTTTTTTTT